>JASAMZ010002435.1:0-7500 GCA_030248115.1 Linhomoeus sp. GSCO2_2
GGTCACGCCGCTGGGGAAGACAGCTGTCGCAAGCAGGGAGGAGGCCTGCCGCACCGACCGACAACTGAAGAAATTCTACAACTGGCGCCTTACGGAGGTTTCGCCATTGGCGATAAAGACAGTTACACAACGTATGTACGCCGGGGCTCGTTCAGTGCCGCTGGACACGGACCCGCCTACGGTCTTCCACGTTGCATTGAAGCAGGAGGACGATCAACCCTTCACCAACGTCTCCTGGTTTTGGCACCTGCCCGACAACAGCAAAGAACTGGCCGACATACGCAACTGGTGGACCTACCCTGGGGGAGGCGAGCCTAACGATGGCGTCATCGACGATGAAAACAATGAGGAGAACTGCGGCGCCGTTTACCAACCCGGCGCGGATTGGGCCCTTGTCGATCTGTCTTGCAGCGACTTCGACGGCTATCCCATCTGCCACAGACCGGCCCCGGAGCTGCGTGAGTGTGGCAAAACCCTGCGCAGAATGCAAGCTCAACCCCATGCCTAGGCTACGCTAGAGTGCACCTGTTGCAGTCAATTGCCGTCTTCAGTCAAAAGCCGTCTAGTCGGCCAGTGGCGTAGCCAGGGGGGGCGGGGGGGGGGGGGGCAAATGCCCCCCCCCCAGATGCCGGCCGTGCCCCCCTCAGATGCCGGCCAGTAGAAAAAATTTTTGGCCGCGGCGCTGCAAATAGTAAAAATTTTCGCCTGCGGCGCTATAATTATCAAAAATTTATGGCTGCGGCGCTGTAAATAGTACAAATTTTCGCCTGCGGCGCTACAAATAGTACAAAATTTCGCCTGCGGCGCTAAAAATAGTACAAATTTTCGCCTGCTGCGCTATAGATAGCAAAAATTTTTGCCTGCAGCGCTATAATTGGTAAAATTTTTTGCTTGCAACGCTGTAAATACTGGAAAATTTGCACTCAAGACCAAAAATAGCAAAATTTTCGCCTGCGGCGCTAAATCAACGGAAATTAGCACTAAAACAGCAAAATAATTTTTGCCCCCCCCCCTAAATTTTTTTTGCCCCTCCCAGTTGCCAATCCTGGCTACGCCCCTGAGTCGGCCATCTTCTGATGCATCAGTCACTCGCCGTCCCCTAGGGGAAAAGACAGCCATCGCCTGACGCATCAAACGATTGCCGCCTAGACGGCAACAGCGCTCAGTGGTTGGTTGATGGCGACTAAACGAGACGTCGTTTCAGAGCAACGTCCCAGTCTGCCTTCCCGCCTGATTCTCGGTGAGCAGAACAGGAGAATTGCCACTCCAGCAGCCACAATCATGGAAACGGGCAACGCACTCGATTGTGCCTATCTGTGCGCCAACCTACCCGACTGCCAAGCCATCAGCGCTGGACCCGCCAACTGCACTCTGCACAAGACCCGGCCGGCCGAGGGCGACACCATACCGGCAGATCAGTTCTACGTCTGGTACAAGATAGTCGAATGGCTGTAGCGGAAAGTGAAACCGTGATCCAGCGCGTGCAGTACATTTCGAATTTGTCAACCAGCGATCACGGAATGCGTTGAACGCCATAAATACAGAAATCTTTGTGGTTTGTTGGAAACACCCTATAGTGTGTCACTTTGTGGCATTTTGACCCAACCTCGAGAATTGCGACCGGGAAGTCGGTTGTGGTTGTCTCACTCACTCTTTTGGAAACACCCTGCATAATCGCTGCCAAAAGGCGGGTTCTAACCAGAGAGAAGAAGGCAGGTTCCCAAATGAGCTCATTTGGCCATCGTTCTCTTTCCAACGCACTGACGCACACGAAACCTTTGCTTCGATTCGCACTGGGGCCAACTCGTGGTGCCTGAATGGAAGGCAACTAACTGAATGCCGTTACTACTGGGAACCTGGTCCCATGGCTACATCGGATCAGTTGTTGCAGCTACAGAGAGCCGTGGGCGTAACATTGTCAACTCTTTGGAGAACCAATTTGCCTGGGTACGAAGCTGTGCCAGCCAGAAGTTGGAGCTAATTAGAATAGGGAAGGAGAGCGCCAGTCAGTTTCCTGAGTTGGCGGAAGCATACGTATGTACAGTACGTACGTAGGTAGCTTGTGGCTTACTGTAGTCCTTCGTTGGCGCAATGCCGAACGCAACAATCTCTGTTGTTGGAGTGGAAGATGAAGAAGAAGGCTGGCGGTGGTCGGTGCTGCTGGAACAGTGGGTGGTGTTGGGCCGAATTCTGCAGGGCGCCTTCATCATCGCTGTGGTCAGCGGCTCCGTCGCCGCCGCCATCTGTCGCTTCGAGCAGCTGCGCTCGCGCAAGGAACTCATCGTAGGCGCCATTGGGCGCTGTTCCAGATGAGCGGTCCTTTAGAATGATAGCGGTCCTTTCAAGTTAAAGCGGTCCTTTCAAAAGACAACGGTCCAATGTGTTCTCTCTGCGATCTTTTCTGCGATTTTTCTTAGGACCGCTCTTCCATACCGAAAGTCCAGAAGGGCGGTCCATTGAGATACATAGCTTATGGACCGGCGCGCTGTACTGGCATTCCAGAAGGGCGGTCCATTCCGGTTAATCGAGGATACGTGATTGCTCCCTTGGCAGCGGCGGCTCCATGCTAGACTCAGCCTTACGCTCTGGTTTAGGCTCTGGCTTAGGCTCTGGCTTAGGCTCTGGCTTAGCCTTAGGCTTGCGCTCTGGCGTGGGCTCTGACTTATTCTTTGACTTAGGCTTAGACACTAGCTTAGCTTAGGCTCAGGCTTACTTCTCCCAAGCATGCCTGGAAGCGGAAGCCTAAGCATGAGACTAAGCAAAAGCCAAACGTACGTTCAAGCCTAAGAGCCCCAAGCATGAGCCTAAGCCTAAGCCTGAGCCCAAATCGGAGCCTAAGCCTAAACCTGAGCCTGAACCTGAGCCTAAGACTAAGCCTGAGCCCAAACCTGGGCCTAAGACTAAGCCTGAGCCCAAACCTGAGCCGAAGCCTAAGCCAGAGCCAAAGCCTAAGCCTAACTGGAGCCGCCTCTGCCAACGGCGCAATCACAGATCCTCGATTATAAAACGGAATGGACCGCCCTTCTGGAATGCCAGTACAGTACGCCGGTCCATAAGCTATGTATCTCAATGGACCACTCTTCTGGACTGTCCGTATGGAAGAGCGGTCCCAAAAAGAAATCTCAGAAAGATCGCAGAGAGAACTCATTGGACCGTTGTCTTTTGAAAGGACCGCTTTAACTTGAAAGGACCGCTATCATTCTTAAGGACCGCTCATCTGGAACAGCGCCCGCCATTGTTGTTGTTGTGAAGCGTTGTTGAAGTGAACCGACTAACTGGGTTCTACGGTAGTTCCCCTCATGCTCTCAAGGCCGCATTGCTCGGAGAGGAGGGAGGGGGAGCATACGCCGTTTAGACGATATGCGCCCTCTGCGCAGCCGACGCCGTCCACGGTTTAGCCCGTTTCACTGCCAACGTCAACCGGCTTCGTACGTCCTCCAGGGAATGAGCAAATTGTATGATGGTATTTAAGTAGCAGAATTGATTGGTATTGAAGCTTAGCATGCAAAGTGTTGCAGGACGATCGGCAAGCTGGAGTGCATGTACCGTCTCCACTACTGGCTTTTCATCTTCGGCTCCAGTTCCACCGTGTTGCTGTATCTGGCGGTGACTGTGGATCGATTGCTGGCCACTGCCATCCCAGTGATTTATGTACTTCGGTTGGACGACCAGCTATGGCGGACGACTGGTCGCCGGTTTCGCCGCTTTGGCTTTCGTGAACTCGCTGTGAGTCTGTAGACAAGCAGCAAGAAGCATTAACGCTTGTCGTCCGAAATATGAAAGTCAAAACAAAGTATGTAGGTAAGCTGTTGTGATACTGTATGTGCCACGCTCACGTGTTCTATTACATCTCCAAACCCGCCCCACCCCCACCTACAGTACACCAGCACTATTCAGCCTCTCAATTGCGAGCACCATCCAGACCAGTGAAGACCAAGAGGAGGTGTCCATTCTCTGTCTGAAGAACGAGTCCATCGGTTCCCCAGTGAATTATCTGCAGCAGAACTTGGGACTGGCCATCTTCTCCGCCTGCATCGTCGCCTATCTCGCCATTCCACTCGTCTATAAGAGAGTGAGAAAGCTGCACTCACCGCCTCGCACCCACCCACCCACCGCCTCACTTCAACCTTTCTTTTCGCCTATGGCGCTTAGCATTGAGAAAGTTGGGTGCCAAACAGCACCACTTCGCTAGCGCATTATTGGGTGTTCTATGTAGGCAACACCCCCACCTGCACTGCATAACCCCCCCCCCCCATCTCCCCTCGAAGTCAGTTGCATCTGAAAGGTATGGCGTTCGCAGCGCTACAAGAAGTTGGGCCAAATGGACCAGAGTCAACTCAACGCTCGTGGGGCGGCTGTTCAGCGCCAACTGCTGATTGCCACCGGCATGACGGCCGCCGTCGTCTTCTCCACCAAGATTACCACCAAGATCTTTCGCCAGTTCGCTCTCGCCTAGGTACATGAGGTATGCCTAAGAGTATGTAAGTCAGGCATAGACTCAAACTGGTTCACTTTCGATTCAGTAGATAGAAACAAAAGCTGAATTGAATCTTGGCCGTACTTTGTTGAAAGTACAACTGGATCTGCAACTCATTTATGAACGTCAGAAGTTGATTGAAGGAAGTATCATTGGCGCCTGACTGGAGCTGCAGCTTCAGCAAACGTTGTCTATTTTACCTACACTCTATTAGCTTTGTGCACGGTAGTACCTACTCTTTCAGCAAGGCGTCGCGCCGTCTGCCGCTTCAGCTGGCCGGCCTGTGGTGGCGCCGTCCACCACATGGCCAACCCTGTAGTGTTCGTGTGGAAGCTGCCAGAGGTGCGCCAGGCCATCCTGGCCCTGCTGACCAATCAACGACAACTACAGCTCGACAAGACCCCGCACGCCTCCGCCAGAGTGGCTCCCGCAAAGGGGGCGGACGGACGGGCCGCCATGCAGAAGTACTAGGAAACGGATCGCTTCGGTTTTCCCTACGTCTACGGTTCTTGATTAGATCCACATCTTCTCCTTATCCTGTCCTTCTCTTTGCCATATGAAAGGCTAGTTCTGACTCCGAGTCGCGGGTTGGAATCCCGCTTGGGGTTATCGCTTTGGCAGCCCTTTCTTTGTTTCCCTTCGCGGCATGCGCAGCGAATTTTGAATTCCCTCTCCACTCAGTACATAGTTCGCGATAGACGAAGTGGCACACTCGTTCGTTTCGAGAGAATGTCGATTCGACGCGACCGTCCGTGTTGTGGGTGTTTCTCTAGTTCCTCTGTGTTTGACAGACGTTGGTTTCGTTCCTACCTTCCGTTTCTTTGTTTGTTGCTTCGTTGGGTGTTGTCTCCTTGCGTGCGTGTGGCCCTGCTGGCTATACTGCCTGATTGACGTTAAACGAAAACAAGACGCTTGCTTTGATGTGTTGAAGACAGGGTATTGCTCTTTCGAAGAGAGTGCTCGAAAGGCGGCGGTGTTTGTCACAGTGTCACTGATACAGTTCGACGGATGCCACGACAAATGCCTTGACGTCACCGCTCAACATGCAGCGATGCAGCTAATACTGCTGTTGCGCTGAAACCGTGCGTGTCACATGTCAGAGCCAGAGGACCATCCGCATCTTGCGACTCATCGTACCTTAGATTCCTTGGCGGGTGGAGAAGCGTGTTTAGCGGCTGCTTGCTTGGCCATTTCTTCAGTACCTACGTCGTTGTCGTTTCAAAGCTTCTGAATGCGGGATGGCCTGAGTTCTTGACTAGCAAGGGAGCCAACGCCCCTTTCCGTTCTGCGTCGCAACTCGCAACCAGTGGCGCATACATGTACAGCTCAATCAATCAAGCTGCCAGTCGTTAGGCCGCTGCTGGAAAGCTGTCAACTTGTCGGTCAGACGCCGGTGGGGGGTGGGTGGGGGGCATTGTGTCATGCCTATCTCGACATCGCCCAGAACTACAGTCGTTAGGTGCTTCCAATCGACCCAACCCAGCTGAACTAATTAATTTCGATGGTATTGCTGGTCCCATCCCACTCGAGGAAAGCCGCTAGCGCTGTGTATTTGACGCCCACAGCGAACAGGTTCTCTGATTTTCAACTCGTCACTCCTTACCACGTCACGGAACATGTTTCCAAGCGCCTCAACGTATTGTTTTGCCATCGCTGTAACATCCTATCTCCCCTCGCTGATTCCTGCCAGATCTCTGAGTGAGTAGAAACGGCTACCATACATACCTATGTAAGTAAACGTTGTATTCACACAGTAAATACTGCTTGATGTGTCTCGTCGCAGACAACGAGATCTGCTCACTGGAGGGCGGCTCCTTCGTGCGTGGAAGGTGTCTCAAGTTGCTTGCTCTCAACGCGTCCACCCACGAATCGGCCATAAGCGACTGCGAGGCGGACGGCGGCCGTCTCGCCGTGGACATCTACCAGGCGGAGCTGCAATCGCCTCTCGTACTCGACATGGCTCAGGACCTGGGCGGCGCCTGGCTGAATCTCGTTCGCGATCCGGGGGACGCCCAGTGGTACTGGCACGCTGAAGGTCGGCATCTCTACTGATCAACATACGTGTTCGATACTGGGCATACGTCAGCTCTCGTGTTTAGGCTTCACGAAGTGGGCGGCCGCCTGGCCTGGAAGACCCATTCCATGGTACGCGCCTACGTTTGAACCGAATGGGGGCGCCAACGAACCATTTGGTCTCCTCCTCAAGGACACCGATGACATCATAGGCATCGCGGACGTAGGGGAGTCGCTGACCTCCCCGATGGGGGAACACGCCATCTGCCAATACAGTCAGTCGTCGTCGTCGTCGTCGTCGTCGTCGTCGTCGTCGCCGTCGTCGTCGTCGTCGTCGCCGTCGTCGTCGTCGTCGTCGTCGTCGTCGTCGTCGTCGTCGTCGTCGTCGTCGTCGTCGTCGTCGTCGTCGTCGTCGTCGTCGTCATCCACCATTTGCTTGCCATTAACAGACTCGCCCACTACGACTCTGCACCGTGGAGCCGGCGACGGCGGCAAAAAGATTCTAGGGCCAGTGATCTACAGTATCTCAGGAGTGTTGGTAGAAGAGTGCGCTCAACTCTGCCACCATCACGCCGCTTGTCACGCAATCAGCTTTGGCAAAACAGATGGAGCCTGCACTCTTTCGAGTGCCGATAGTGCCGAATATATTGCGGGGAATCAAGTAGATTCGGACATTTTCAACGTCGTGATCTAGCTGGAGTCAAGGTAGAAGTGGGGAACGATTTGCCGAGCGAGGCACATGCTACTCTGTTGTTGTTGTTACTTGATTGTGTTGTACCATGATGTTGTTCTTGTTCGCTGTGTGTTGGATTGTTCCTGTTAATGTTGGCGTTAGCTAACGCTCCAAACCGCAAGTCGTGAGGGTGTTCCTAGAACTTGTCAACCGGTTGGAGGCCACGCGTGACATGCATGTACCGGGTTTTTCCGAAAAAGCGCCCCGGGGCGTTAATTAGGTTTTGGCACTTCTGACGAGACCACAATGAATCCAAATAAGCGCCCCGGGGCGGTTA
>JASAMZ010002435.1:12500-15000 GCA_030248115.1 Linhomoeus sp. GSCO2_2
TGTGCCTACGACAACTTGCACCACTATCACCCTATCTCTCTTCAATTATCCTCCAGTTCTAGATCAGCACTGCTGTTCCAGGGCCGATCAAACCATCTGGCAGCCTTTCCTCCAGCAGCTGCCATCGCAGCGTGCGCCTGTTGAAGCCTTCCACAGAGGCAGACAATCCCCCTCCTTCCCCTGTTGTGTTGGAGACGAAGCCGCCCATAATGCGCAGCTCCCCGCCCAGGTTAAACAGGGCACCCTGGACCCGTCCCTCCTGGGTGCTTGGGAAGACGTCCCAGGAATCTGCTGCAGGGTTGTACGTCTCGCATCTGAAGAGGAGAAGTCCACTGTAGAAGGAGGATTGAAGGAAGAATGGGGGAATGGGAGTGAGAGAGACGCGCCTCCTTGAATCCGTCAGACAGAGGGAGGGAAGGATGGGGTGGGTGGTGGGGGGGGGAGGGGGAGGGGAGTAAGACTAGAAATTTAGCATCCCATCCTTCTGTGTGGCTACCGTTGGGTGGGATGGGGAATGCACCCCCCCCCCCCCCACACGTCTCCGACTGACTGATCTGGCCACTCATTTGGCAATACTAGAAGTCTCAGTGTCACCAAGGATCACCACAGGCAGTTAGATATTTACATAGGTGCTTCGACTTCGCTAATTAAATCTCGCGAGTTCCACGAAATGCTTCGGACTGCTGCGCGAATGGCGGTCAAACAGCTAATGCCGCTTCAAGATGGCAACGCATGTAGGTATGTTGTTCGTAGAAGAAACCCTTCCCTTCACCTCGTCAAGCTGCGTGTTCTCCGGTCGAAGGGGGGACTGGAGCCTCCTCCGCAGACGAGAATCCGGTCGCCGTTGAGGACGACCGCTTTGGGGCCTCGACGCGCTCCGCCGACCATGGGTCTCAACTGGATCCACCTGTCCGCTACAGTGTCGTACCTACAGTAGATGTGTAATCAGGTGATGTTTTCGGATTACGGTATTCGCACTCTTCTGTGGAAGCTTTTGGAGAAAGATGTTAATTAACAGTATCGGTTCCCGGTGTTCAATCCAGACTGCAAGCGTAGAGCTACAGTATCACCTTTCTTTCTAAAGCCAGCGTTAGTATTGCTAGCGCTAGAGAATGAATACCCATCGCTCTAATACCTCAGTGTGTTGTCCAGGTCGTGCGTGCCGTTGGTGCCTCCGAAGATGTAGATGAAGTGACCCAGGCTCACTGACGCTGCCGCGGCGAAGCCCTGAATGAGAGACAGTTCTTCTGCCGAACCTACAGAGTACAGTTGAGACTACATGCATACGTCTACACGAACAATGGGGCAATCGGCGGTAGTCGACCAGCGGTCCTCGTTCACGTCGTAGACATCGCAAGGTCCCGGAGACTGCGGATGAGGTCGGTTGCTGCCCAGGCCTCCGCAGACGAAGAAACGGTTCTCTAAAGTAGAACGCGGAGCAGAAAGCTCTTCGAATGAGGGTCGAAACGCATTACAGTCAACATGTATGTGCAATTGTGCGAAGCACCAAGCGGTCAAGTGGCACGCAGAACCCAGAAGAAGCCTCCGCTAAGACTTTCACTGATTCCCATCACTCACTCGACTATTCCACCTTTCCGATCTACTTTCCCTACAGGTCCGACCTCTAGGTGCCACTGAATTTGCACTTCAGACTACCGCAAACACTCGAATAAGCGCCCCCCCCCCCCTCGAATAAGCGCCCCCCCTTCAATAAGCGCCCATCCTAGAGGTGCGCTGAAACCGCCCAAAGCACTTATTGGAGGATTTGCGGTACTGTATTTTGTCCTACAAGTCGCTGCAATCAAAACTTACAGTAGCCCTTCCTTACCAACGACCACGCCGCTGGGCTGGAACCGTCCCGCGCTCATGTCATTCCCCCTAACGAATCTTCCCATCCTGAAGACTTCTGTACGGGGCGCCCTTGTCACGTTCCCATTTGGGTAAGTGGTCCCGCCCGCAACCACCAGTCTGCCCAGTCGGTTGAAGAAGACGCCGACTGTTCCGCTGCGCCTGGCTTCCGTTAGATTGGTGCGCAGGGGCCGAAATTCCCGTCTGCCTGCGTCGTAGGCCAGCAGCTGAGAGGTGGACCCTCCCGAGCCCAGACCGCCGCCCACGAGCAAAGCGACGCCTGGCGGAGGGTTGGGGAAACTATACATAAATGGTAGATTGATGAGGCGAGTGAGAGTCAGGGGCTTACTGTCTCCCCGCCGTCGAGCCTGCAGTTGCAGCTGCGATATTTCGTCGTCGTCCTCCTTGAGAACTGCACAGGAAACCAGCCACAAGGAAGCGAGGAATACAATTGTTCTCTTCATGATGCAGGCTAGAATTGGTGTACAAAACAACCCTGCGCTTCAAGAAAATGTGTTTCTTGCCAACCAACTGGGTACCAGCAGGTCGCGCTGAACTGAATGTCAAGGCCTCCTTATCGCGGTTGTTTTCGTTTTAGTGCCTAGTTTGTAGGAAGGGGCCCCAACGCACGTTCGTCTGCGAACAACACGAG
>JASAMZ010002436.1:0-37864 GCA_030248115.1 Linhomoeus sp. GSCO2_2
TGTAGGGTCGTTAATTTAAAATTTGAATTTGAGTCAAACAGATTACCGTATCCAAAAGATTTTTATCTTATGTATCTTATCTGTATGCAGAACAATTCTAGGCGATAAATTGCCTAAAGAAATAGATTCAAGAAATCTTGTCATGTGTGTGCAGTGGCGAATTGACAAATGTTGCAATTTTAGCGTCTGGCGTGTCTGCACTGCAAAGTTTCTACATACCAAATATTCCGCCCACAATCAGAGCCGTCATCAGGTCGTTAGTGAAAGATGTATTAGACATGGATGACGTAACATCGTTCATTCGGATGACCTCAAGTGGAAGGGAGTGGGGGGAGGGGGGGGGGGGGGGGGACTGCCTTCTCCAAATCACTTGCCTTGTCATGTCGTCTGACGAGCTTGCAATCTTTCTGGTGGCCGGCGCGGAAACCACAAACATTCCTCTTACCGGTGCCTGACACTCTGTCTTTTCTCTTATGACATGGCTTCAATTGAAAATTGCCAAATGATTCGCATCTAAGACGCCCAACAAACGGAACGAACCCAGGAAGACGTCGTTTCAACATTGCTCTGATTGGAGAGTCAAATTCAAACTTCGTCCTGATTGGCTAAAGACACTATCATGTAGAGTGACGTTTGAATTGTTATCGGTTACCGTAGTCAGTTTGAATTTGAAATGTGATTGCAGTCATCAAAACGCAGCCCACAAATGACAACAGCTCAGTCGTATAGCTGTTCGAGAGCTAACACACAGAAACACACCTTGAGCAGACAACAATTGCAGAGGATGCTCCCATACAAGCTCTTGAATGATCCCGAGAAAACGACCCTAGTGCTAGTACACGTCGCGTTCTGGGGCGTTCTATAGTCGCAGTGTCTTCACAGCCTGTCTGGGGTCCCATGGCGGCGAATGCTGTGCTGCGCTGTTCATGGAAGGTGGTCGCTAGTCAGTGGGGGGCCGTTGTCGGCCGCTCGTACTTGAAGATGACGGAGAAGAGGTCGCCTCCCAGTCGGTTGGCCAGCCACTGGTTCTTGACCACGGCCACCTTGAGACTGTCGCAGCGGAAGCGCGCCTCGAAGTTGGTGTGCAGCGCCCGGCCCATGCCTTCCACCACCACCAGGTCGACGCGCTCGCGAAGCACCAGCTCGCAGAGGGCGCCGTCCACCCGACTAGATCGACAACGCAGTGACAAACGGCGGATGAACAGAGAGTTGGCGGCAGCGTCTACCTATGTACCTACCTCAGGTCCAGGCAGGGGGAGCCCTGTCCGTTCTCGGCCAGCAGCAGTCGGCCCTGTTCCATGGCCCTGGCCAACTCGGGACAGCACTCCGACACCCCGTCGCGCATCAGCGCCGACAGCTCTACGAAGGTGACGTCGTTGAGGGCCGGCCGCGAGTTGGCGCACAGGATCACCTGCGATGTGCCCACACGACGAGTTAGGCGGTGGATCGCAGTGGCATGTACACAGTGGTGAAGCGGGCCGACAAAAGCAGGCATCGCACCTTGGTGCCCCTTCTCAGCAACTCGAGGACGAAAGGCAGCACGCCCAGGACGACGTCGGCGCCGCTGTTGTCGACGAAGACGCAGGCGCACTCGTGGACTGGACCCGCCTCCATGCGCTCCAGCCAGCAGTCAAAGTCGTCGCAGAGCCAGGGACGAGCTACAGCGAACGGTGCACGGCATTACACAACCCAGTAACTGGCATAAAACCCTCCACAGGTACATTGTATGTCGCAGGCACCTTGGAGCTTGTCTGTGGCGGTGGCGAATGACAATCCTTCCGTGGACTCGAGCATGGCGACGACGTCCTTGGCACCCCAGTCGAACACGTTGCCGGCCAGAAGGCCGCGCGCCAACGCCATCTGCCTCTCTTCCCAGGGCAAAGAGGCCAGGCGCCCCAACAGCTGCGGAAGACTGCGCAGGGCGCGCGCGTTCTCCTCGCGCTTCTGCTGAAGACGCAGACCACTCATGTATGCGCTGTCTACGGCACATGATACTAGCCCAGTTTCGCGCACCGAGAGGTAGGCGTCGTCGAAGTAGAACTCGCTGAGCAGTTGCTCGCTCAAATCCAGTAGACTGCGCACGTTCAGGCAGCCGTAGGCGCTGAAATCGACCCGAACATGCAAGGGTAGAAATAGGGAAAGCAACTAGGCGTCGACTAAGGGACGACTCGGCCAAACCAACAAGGGCTTCTTGCGCAGCAGCCTGAGATGCTGCCGGTAGCGATGCTTGAAGTTCTCGGCGCGATCCAACGCGTCCTCGGTGTTTCCCTGGCTGCTGGCCGCCTTCGCCGCCGTCTGAAGCCGCCATACAACGTTGCATAGGTAGGTCAGACGGCTACTGAATACGAACAACATACTCGTCGTTCCAAAGCCAATCCACCCCACCTTGTTGGCGTTGCCCTCGAGGCAAGTGAGCCAGTAGTTTCTGGCCTCGTCGTCGGCCGTCAAGTCCACAGTGTCGGCCGAGTATGACGCCTGCTCCGCCAGCAAGGGGAAGCGCGACAGTCGACTGTCGGCGCACTCCATCTCCAAAGGGTCCGTCTATCGCGAGGAGAAGCGACCATAAGATAAGAATGAACCGGAAGTAACACTTGGGCGACGACTAATCAGTACCTGATTCAAGAAGGCGGTAGGCAAGCCAAAGGGACTGCAGCCGGCGTAGCGCTCGTTCCAAGAGAGTTGGTGACTCAGTCCTAAAGAAAAGGATTTGGCAATTTAAGGCCAAACACCCGCCGATCAACGACTCATAGAAGAACCACAGCACGGTCGGCAAGCCAGCGTGGCAGTGCAATTGGCCAGACGCGAAAGAGCCGCACTGATTGCACACAGACACACACACAGCACTCGACCACCACGCACACTACAGTTTCGGCCACAAGTGGTGCTGCTACAGTACACGCGAAGTCGTCCTTCCTGCGCCGTCAGACCGGAGACGAGACTCGATAGTACATGTGACACGGCGTAGAAGAGAGAAAGAGAAAGCAAGAGAAGTGTGAGGAGAGTGAGAGAGAGGAGTAGAAGAAGCAAACCATGCTTGGCGGAAGCGGCGGCACCAGTGGAGCCGTCAACAACGGCGGGCTTACTGTTCTCGTCCAGCGCGGCGCCCTGCATGAAGGCGCCAACGGCGCCCAAGTAGCCTTCGTGCCGCAGGAAGAGCGCCTGGATTTCGCCCTGCAAGGTGCAAACAACACACTTTCCGCTGTCAGTAAACACGACGCCCCAGCGAGCTGTCCTGTCGCCGAGTGGCACAAGTGACAGAGTGCGCTCGTGTTGAAAGATAAGGAACGGTCAGAGGTCGCCGTATGGCGGGCGAAAGACAGTTGGCGCTCCCATCCCTTCCCACCTTGCTCCAGTAGTTGATGGCGAAGCTCATGGTGTGCATGGTGATGGGGTGGTTGCGTATGAAGTAGCCGCCGAAGTAGATGCGGCGCATGCCGTGCAGCTGGGCGTAGAGGACGGCGATCTGTCCCAGGGAGTTGCTGAGCGTCAGCAGGAGACTGCGGGCCTTGTCCGCCTCCGAGAAGGCCTCGGGCCGGTCTGAGAGCGCCCCACCGTCCTACACGAGCGAGAGGCGCATGCACAGAGAGAGGGGGGACGGACGAACAGTGGTCGTCGTGGGCGTGTCTGACGGTCTTGCCGAAGCTGCTGGCGATCAGGTCGGAGGGAAGGCCCAGCTTCTGGTAGGCGCCGCCGTAGATGTCGCTCACGAGCATGTCCACGTTGCGGTGGTCGCCCTCCTCGGCCAGACGCAGCAGCTCGTCGAAATCTGCGCAGAGACGATGAAATCAGTCAACGGAGGTTACATGCTGTGCAGGCGAAGCGTCGTTAACAGACCGTGCGCTCCCGTCAGCAGGGAGCCCAAGCCCCAGAAGGAGCCGCCGCCCAGGGAAGAGCCGCCCACGCGCTCGTAGATACTGTCGCTTTCCACCTACGGCGAAGAAATATAATTGCTTGATTCAACTTGGTTGGGGGGGGGGGGTCATCGGCCTCGGCCACCCCACCTTGACCACGCTGACTCCTGAGCCGATGTTGACCAGAAGGTAGGGGAAGACGTTGAGAGGGTCGATGGAGTGGAATCGGTAGTTGTTGGGGGTCTCGTGCCGACTGTAGGTGAAGGCCTCGTCGGGAATGTTGCGCAGCAGGAAGTTGCAGCCGCCGATCAGGCACTCCATCTCGTCCAGCTTGTCCACCCTGCAAGCGAAGTGATGGGGATCCCATACCAACCAAACTAAAGATAAATACCGTAAATCCTTCAATAAGCGCCCCACCCTCGAATAAACGTCCCCCTACAATAAGCGCACCTCATAGAACGAGGTCGGAAAAATAAGCGCCCCCTCCCCTCCAAAAAGCGCCCACCTTATGTACCAGCAGCACTAACGCTATTGCACATGCTCTGTAGTGTGTACCACCTATATCTAACTCAAGATAGAGCTGTCTACTCAGCACAAAAACTAATTGTAGATGTCTTCGACAAAAGCCGTAGCACTTTGAGACCAGAAGGAATGCAAAGTTGCGGAAAAGCGTGACAAAAAACTGCAAATTTTGGAACTCTCGCTCGCGGGGTCGAATCTTAGCAAGCGCCCCGCCCCCAAACCAATAAGGGCCCCCTCTAGACTCAGGTTGACAAAACAAGCGCCCAGGGCACCCATTGGAGGATTTACGGTACCGTATCCCCAGTGCCCAGTGCCAAGTATCTTCTCCGCACCTCATCTTGAGCTTGTCCTCTATGAGCTGGAGGTACTTGTGAGCGCCGCCCCCAGTGGCCTTGATGGCGCGCGTGGAGGGGGAGGCTTGGGCGTCGGCGGCGCAGAGTCTAGCCTCCTGCTGGATGAAGTCGAGGCACTGCTCGATGTACTGCGTCTCGAACTTGATGAAGTGCAGCCGCATGCCGTCCACCTCGCGGTAGCGCACCAGAGGACTACGACTATTGCTGCCGCCGCCCCCCTCGCTCTCCTCGGGCGTCGTCGAGGCGCGCCGACGACACACCCGAGACAGGTAGGCCAGCTTGGCCAGAGAACCTCCTACGAACGAGAGAGATTGAAGGGGAGCGGGGGGGGGAAAGGGGGGGAGGGGCCAAAACGCCCCAGGGGGGGACACTTTCCATAGCAGTAGTAGTAGGACATGCGTGTCAATGTTTACAAAACGCATGTCGGGGGCATTGTTCTCGCGCGCTAAAGATATAGCATTGTAGTATAGCCGCCGCCGGCCGCCGCCGCCGGCTCACGTACGCGCCTGCTTGTCTTCCCCTTGCGATGCCCGCTCACTCCTCCTCGGCGAAGGGCGACGCTGATTGGCTGTCGGAGCGAGCAACCGTCTCCCAGGCGGCTGTAGCGAAAAAGTCGAAAACCGGCGAGCGCAATTCCAATCTTTCTTTTTGGATATAAGGAATCCGCATTTGGAAGTTGTGCACTTGGAAAATGCAACTGTATGTACCTTTTCTCATTTTTCTTGTTATTTTATATGCCCCCTTGCACCGTTTGTCGCCTGATCCAGAATACTGAGCAGGTAGTAAATAATTCGCGTCAAACGAAACTAAACTATTTGTTGTGGGACTTGGAAATTTTTCGGTGTTCAAGAATGAGAGAGCCGGCGTTTATCAAAGGGGAGCAAACCAAATCAAAGGTTTCCTTGCCGGGGCGCGAGGGCGCAGTCCGAGCGCGGCTCATGCGCCTGTCAATCATTCTTCTATTGTTTCCAATTGCCCGGCGCGGCCAGACGCGAGGGAAGGGGGGACGCCCGGTCGTTTGTTTGCACAACAATGTTGTTCGACGTAGCGTCGGCGGCTTGAAAGGCGGCAATTTGATTGACGGCACAGCTGAGCTGTCAAATCTGACGGACCGGGCCCGCTCTCGGTCCCTATAAAAGCTCGCGATTCGAGAGAACTCGCCATTTCTCGGCCGGCACTTCTCCGACTTTCTCCAACTTCTCATCTCGCCTCTCGCGGATCATCGCCCTTCATGGACAAGTCTACCGCCGCCGCTGTCGACACACAACTGCGCCGCAAGTCCAGTTCAGTCTTCGGCAGCGCTCGACCGGCCGCCGCGCCTTCGCCCATCCGCCGCTGCTGTAGCCGCCGTCTCCCTTCTGCTCGCTTCCGTCGCTCGTCGTCGCAACTCGCACGCCATGGCCGCCAAGCCCTTGCCCATAGCATGCGCCGAGCAGGTTCTTCTCAACGTGGACGACACAAGTCCGACCGAAGCCGTCGCCAACAACGAGACTCCGCAAGCGTTGGACGGCGCTGACGCTACCATGTCCGTGCAAGACGACGAGCAAGGTCCGCACTGGTCCTCCGCCGACTTCACATCCGTCACCATCGGCGAGTTGCTGGCCAAGTTCGAATCGCAGGAAGCTAAGTGCCAGCGCAGCAACGACACCTATCTCGGCAGTGAAGTTCTGGCACTCAGCAAAAACGCTACGCCAATTGCCCAAGCTACCCCTCTACCCGGTTTCACCGCAAGGTTATGTGCGGCGCTTTCCCTTGTTCCGCTCTTGCCTGCGTTTTCCCAATGGGAAGTCTGCCGCCGGCGGTGTGGACACACAACTCATCTGCGCCGCAAGTCCGTCGCCGCCATGGCCATCGTCTCAGCATGCTTCCGCTGTCGCCACTCGTCGTGTCTCGCCCGCAACGGCGGCGCAAGCTTTGCCTATCAGATGCGCCGAGCAGATTCTCCTGGCCGTGCAGAGATCTCAAGTCCGTTCTACGAGCACCGCAACACCGCCGCTCTGCCCCACCTTTCCAATGTCCTACTACGTGAGCCACCCTCTCGACTACCACGGCTCAGCCAAGCCTGCCCCCTTCTGCACCCGGCGAGGAAACGCCGGCGGCCTATACCTTTCGCTGTCCTACATACTAAGCACTAGCACGCACTCCCACCATCAAGTTTCGTTGCCGCCGCTGTCTGCGCCTGCGATACGCGACCCTGTATATTAGCCCGCTCGCCTCTTGCCGCCTAATGGTCACGACAGTCTCCATCCAAGCAGACATGTTATCGTCCTTAGAAAACAATTGTCGTAGACAATTTAACCTGGCTAAATTGTCCGACAAGACAAGACAAACTGGATTGTCCCGGGTTGTCGGAAAGACAAGACAAAGACAAGACAATCAAAATGGGCAAATGGGACAAATCAGTAAATTGTCTTGCCCTTGAATTGTCCTTTGCACTGTGTAGCAACATCACCAAATGTGTTTCGATTTGGTGCTGCCGAGAGCATTTATAGGGCAATCCTGGTGAGGTGAGACAATTGACTGACTAAGAGAGACGGAGAGGTGGTTATCAACTGTGCCACGGCAGTAAACAGAGACTCCTGGGAAAGACACGCACTCCGCACTAACGCAGTTTTGTCTGACACAATACAGGGACAATCCAACGACAATTTAAAAACAAGACAAAGACAAGAAAATCTACAAAGTCAGACACAGGACGAAGGCAAAGACAATTTAATAATCGAGCCGAAGGACAAAGACAAAGACAAGACAACTAGCAAAAAATCTAGGACATTGACATGTCTGCGTCCTAGTATTCACACCTTGTCGGACTAAGTTAGGGGGCGCGCCAGTGTGTCAGCAACGCTGCATTAACAGAACTGATTCTTTTACAGCCAACTGCAGCCATGTCTTCGAAGCCAGCTCGGACGGGCAACGAACGGCCCAGGGTTCGTTGGCATAGCTGCATTCTCAACGCAAAAGTTACAAACAGTACAGCTTGTCTTCTGCGCTTTGATAGCCACGTCGCCCGGACGAACAGTCGGAGGCGGGTCAGCAGTTGCAACACCGTCAATCGCAGTCCTCATCCGGCAGGCGACCAACATGTGATGAGGACAAGCGAAGCACGCTGCAGCACCGAACGCGAGCCAGGTGCTCCCGCGAGCCCTCAAGACGCCAGCAGCACCGACACCGGTCGAAAAGTCGCGACTACAACCGGCAACGAGAACGATCCAGCAGCGACCGTCGGCGAGGCCAGCCTGTCCAATTGTGGCGTCAGCACGAGCCCAGCCTAAGGGAGCGTTGGCAGAGACCTGATCCCGAGCGGTGTCGACGGCCGAATGGCCAGAACAGGGAGGGAGTTTCGCGGCGGGATAACGGGCAGCGACAGCAACAGCAGTGGCAAGAGCAGCGCGGGCGCGTGCGACGACGATCGGAAATATCCAAAACACCCTTACAAGAACCTCATCGTTCGCCTCCCAGAAAAGTCTTGAAACGGGATCACTCGAGTAGCTGGGATTCGACTTTTGAAAGGACAAGCGACCTCTCCTCATACATCCCTTCCCAGCAGACATCAAACGGTGTTCTGTGCTTGGGAGAAATACGTCCGACTACATCATCTATACGTACAGTACATACACAGCACGCTATGCTGTATAATGTGCGCCAGTCTATAATAGTCTCTATTGAAAGGCGAACTGCAGCCAGCATTACTAGAATAGGCAATATTTATCAATTTCAGTACAACTGGCACCCGTGCACGCTCCAACTCCATCACTTCGCAACCAACAGCAGGAGCAACAGCATTTGACTCCGACGCACGAGCAGTCAGCCGAGGATTATTTCATCTCTGCCATCGACGACTCGAACGCTTCGAGGGCGTGCGGGGACGCCATGGGCGAAGGTCAGCAGCAAGCGCCATTCCCGCTGGTCCTGGCCCAAGGACCTCAGCAGCTTCCTCTGGCTCCGATCCAGTTCCAGCAACAGAACTCTGCTCCACAGCAAAAAGAGGAGCAGCAACAAGGACGCAAGGAGCAACCGCAGCCTCTCTCGCTGGAACAGCAGGAACGACTACATGCCGCACCAGAGCCCGGCCTGGACCATCACCACCAACGAATCTCATTCGGCCCGAGGCCTGGCCAGGACTGGCTGTCGCGCGCCAAGAAGGGAGCCAAGAAGCACCCGGCCCCGCTTCCCAACGCAGCGGAACTCGGCGAAGGAGTTCACGACGAGAAAGTGCCGCCGATGGCCGACGATTCAGAGTTGACGAAGAAGAAGAGCATCGCCGGGTCAGCCACCGGCTCGCGAGGGGGCAGAGGAGCCACCATCAGCGGGCGAGCTAGCAGGGCGTCATCCAGAGCGAGCGTCAATGTATGGTGGCTGTTCAGAACCCGATCTGGCAGTCATTCCTCTTACATTTTTTACTCTTGCAGGGTGGAAAGAATACTACTGCCAGCGAGGAGGCAACAGCCTTGGGAGGGCACCAGATCAGCGCGAGTATGAAGTGCGTGCTGCAAGACGCAGGCAAGTCCGGCCAAGACATCTCCAGCTACAAGATGGCTCAACAGCTGCGCGGCGGCGCCAGTAAGGCAACCATCACTCCCGAGAACGACAGCTATGCTGCAAAACATCAGAAGCCGGCGAAGGTGGGAAAATAGAGGCTTTGTAAGGGAGTCTGTCCTTTCACTGAGGTTTTAGCATGGTGTGAATCTCGATACAACCTACATACAGCAGCATCGCTGCAAAGCGCGTCGCACGTATGTAGAAGAACCTGAGCCAAAATGGATGTAGCTGCCTCTAACCTACTGTAGGCCTGGCTCCCTACCCAGACAATCACCATACCCCATATACTGCAGCCTCGCCCAAGAAGAATCCAGCGACTCGCCTTCCGCTCAGTGGGGGGCAAACAGATCTCTCCAAAATACAGTCTCTTCCTCTCCGTCCTTTCCCACAAGCATCCAACCCTGCCACTCGTGGAAATGCTCTGCCGCGCCAAGCGTCTAATCACCAAGGCAGGTTTCTGCCTATCTCGTCTTTCCCTCTCTCCAGACAACGCCGCGCTGTTCAATTGGCTCTCCTATGACTTGCTGCACGCGCCAATCTTCGTGCGCCAGCGCGGTTCGCTTGAGAAGTGCTGGTCATATGGCGAGGAACTAACGGGGGCCGTATGCGTTTTGGATAGGACCCTGCGAGACACTTACTCTCTCGTACGTGAGAACAATTGGGTCGCCTTCCGCAACAAGAGGCGGTTCTACCAGTGCCGGCGCTGCACGTTGATGTGCTCGGCAGAACCGGCAGAGAAAGAGCGCCATGTCGTCCTATGTTCGCAGATGAGCAAGGAAGAGTTAGCGCATATTGGCAAGCGGAAACGCAAGAGCAAGCTCAACTATCGTCCAGGACGAAAGATTGGACCTCTGCAGACAGTCTTTGTCCGTCTACGACGCATAGGCGTGGTAATTCCACGCAGTTGCTTGAATCATCCATCCTTATGCGTGGTCGACCTGGAGTCTGCTTCGATGCCTCTCGCTTACAAGGACGAGGAGTTCTTGGACTACACAGACAATCTCTCCTACATTAATTCGCAATCCCTGCTCTGTATCGGCCTGGCCTACCGTATCTGCGACAGCAAACAGACCGAATTCGAGGTTTTCTGGAAGAGTGCCAATGAGAGTGGACGAGACTACATGGAGCGATTCGTCGCTCGTCTTCTGCAACTAAGCCGAGCGAATTTTGGCTACTTAGTCTCGCATACATACGCGGACGTCTTCGCGCAACTGGACAACCTAGAGAACCAACAGCGAGTCGACTTCGTCCGTCAACGGCAGATACAACGAGCACGCCGCGAGTTGCTCTCCTTCTTGGAAGCCTTCCCGGTTGCTACCTACAATGGAAATAGGTGCCCTTTCTCTCACTCCTATCCCTTTTGCTGCACACCCCCCTTTACCCAAATGATGCATGCAGAATACATGTTACAGATATGACATAATCGTCATGCGCTCCCTTGGGCTCTTCGGTGTCCTCCAGGACCGCTCGCGCGGCGATCTCAAAGTCATTAGAAAGCGCAGCAGCTGCTATGTTGCTCTTCTGACTCCAGAACTTCGATGGATCGACCTCGCCGATTGCAGCGCCAAAGGGGGACTGCGCAGTTTCCTGCAGTTGTATTTGAGCGACCGCCCCGATCTCAGGAAGTCGGCCTTCCCCTACGACCTCTTGTCGTCGAACAGTTCTCTGGAGATCCCCACAAGCCAGATAACGCTCGGGTCCTTCTACAGTCGCCTGACGCAGACCAATCAGTTAGAAGAAGATTACGCCAAGTATGAAGCTGCTCTCGCTGAATGTGGGACCGAAGAGAAAGCGCTTGCGCGACTGAGGTTGACACAAAGACCGCCTACAGGGGAAGACCGTTTCTCGGAATTGCAAGCAGCATGGCGTGAGCACGGGCTGACAAACCTGCGCCAAATCCTCGAATATTATTTGCGGTGGGTTCGAGCCTGCGTTAGGAGTATCCCGTTGTTCAGATCTCTCAAAGTGACCAGCCGGTAACCTTCACAACTCTGAACTCGCATAGCTGAGACTTGCGAAACACGCGCACGTTGTACATCCAAATTGTCTATGATTTACATGTTATAATATCACTTCCGTGTATACGTGGCAGCGAAAGTTGCAGGGTGACGCGTTAGGTGTTCATTCTTGCCGAACGGCGCACCTTTCTCGCTCCGTAACTTTGGCCATGGCTAAGGATTGCCAATTTGGTGCCCACTTATTTGCAACACAATGAGCTCTTAGATGGCATTTTCAATCAACTCTATCCAGGATCGGGCGCAGGAGTTACAGCATAAGAAAGTTGGCGTAAACTGCTGGCGCACGACGGAGGCACCCTGCGGTGGTATGTACGTATCTACATGATTACACCACTGCAGGCTAACTTTGCTCCAGTATAACTCCTGCGTCCTATACTGTATTAGCCATGGCCAAAGTTACGGAGCGAGTAAGGTACGCCGTTTGGCTAGAAAGTACACCTAACGCGTCACCCTGCAACTTTCGCTGCCGCGAATACACGGAAGTGATATTATAACATAAATCATAGACATTTTGGATGTACAACGTGCGCGTGTTTCGCAAGTCTCAGCTACGCAAGTGGAGAGTTGTGAAGATTGGCAACTAGTCACAATTAAGGAATAAACCCTGCATGGTACCTACTTTAAGATTGGACACGGTCCCTACACTTGAAGCCGCTTTGGCACTCCAAGATTCCTACTACAAGCTCGGCATGGAGAACATGCTAAGAAGTTACCTCACCCTCCCTTCCCTGGCCTTCGATCTGTTCCTCCAGCGAGTTGAGTCCGCCGAATGCTTTCGGACGCTTTCGGGCCCACTTCACAAAAGCCTGCAAAGCACCATGTGCGGAGGGCCTTGCATTGTTTTCAAGCGTCACAGCAAGCTGGGTGCCAGCGTCGTCAGAGATGGAGTGTGGGGTGGAGCCGGCCTGCCTGTGCGCAGCATTATCTCCTATGACTTCGTCAGCTACTATGCCAGCAGGATGTCCATGATGGAGTTTCCCGTGGGCGCATATGGCGTTCGGAGTTCAAAGAACAACTGGCGCTACGTGCCCCTCCAAAGCAACCACTGCGAGCGTTCATTGCCATGGCTAAGCTATCTTAGCTTTAAGCTCGGCATTCATCTAAAGACGCTGTACAACTCGGGGGGTGAACAATTCGTTTACCTCCCCGAGTCAAAGCAATCGGTCAGGGTTGACGGATGCGGCTTCGAATGCGGCAGCGGCGAAATCAAATACATCGTGGCAGAATACCTAGAGTGTAATGGCCGAGACAGGAAGGCGCGCGAAGGAGGCAACAACAATGACAAGGAGAATGGCAGCAGTCCAGCTACGTCGCACGGAAGGTGTGAAATCTGCGCAGCAGGTGGCAATGAGACGGAAAGAGAACGCCAGCTGAGACAAGCCACGTACGAGCGCTTCGACAAGATACGCCGCTCATCCATTGTGTCACGGCTCTATTATGTCTGGGAGTGCACCTGGCTGCGCGCCATAGAAGAGGAAGGCAGCGACGCGAACACCTTCCTCAAGATGTATCTGCCTTCCCAATTCAACCGAGAATTCCCGAATGAAAAGGCTGTTCTCGCTGCCTTATTGGACGGCTCGCTCCGTGGTTATGCGAAGGCCACCCTTGAAATCAAGCCAGAGTACTACGAGGAATACTCAGCTTTTCCTCCGCTCTTCTGCAATGTTCCGACAAAGGCGTACGGTGTAATGTCAAAGCTACTGGAGGAGAAGGGAGAACCGAACAAGCCAGTGATGATGCTGCGCAACACCTACTCCCGCCGCTCTTTCTGGCATTTCCGGCACATTCAGTCGGTGATACATTTGCCTTCGCTGGAGAACGGTCAAAGACTGGTATTGATTTGGTGTTGCAGATGGTTCCACGAAAAGATAGGAGAGAAAGGGCGAATCCATTCTCTTACGGAAGTTCTGGAGTCTAGAATGATGCAGGTCTTCAAAGGCGCCGTCGACGATCTGCAGGCTATGCGAAAGGAGGCGACAGAGGCAAACGACCTTCAAAAGCGCGCGACTGTCAAAGCAGTTGGTAGGTATAGCCCACCCGCTTTCATTTCTTGCTGTCATTCTGCGTATGTGTAACACCGTCATCCCTTCCTCTTCATCGAACTATACGTTTGGAGCAAGCATCAAACGGCTTGCCGACATGACGATTGTGAAGATTGCTGACACGGAGCAGCTGGCGAATTTACTGGCCTCCCGTCGCTTCCTTAGTGCAGAGCCTTTGGCCTTCGGTCGTGGCGAGACTAGGGAGGAAGCGCAAGAAAGCTGCGAATACGAAGTGGTAATGGCGCGGAAATCCCAGGTTATGAAGCTGCCCTATCTGATCGGCTGGACTGTGCTGGAAGCTGGTCGCGTCGGACTAGCAGATACGGCTTTGTTCTTCAAGGAATATCTGGATGAGTCAAGCTACGAAATCCAATACGTTGACACTTTGAGTGACTTGCGATACTTTAATCCCCCCTCCCCCCTCACACTGTAGACAGCTTAACTCATGACCATATCATCTCCTATTTCATGACTCCATCATGCTTGTCCTGGCCGGCAATACAATGGACGAATGCCTTCGCAGCGACTTAACTCCTGAGCAGCTAGGGAGGTACAAACAAGAACGCGAGCGGCGTTTCTCAGAGAGCGGACACGTTTACGGCACACTGAAGAAGGAGTACAATCTGATCAAGGAAGCTATAGTACTGGCTCCAAAGATTTACTACCTCGAATTAGTAGATGAAGACGGGAACCCAAACCATAAGGCACGTACGTTTTGTGTTATGATGTGCGTCTCAAGAAAGATCCTTACTTCACCACCCCTTTTCCAGATCGCTTCGCGCGGCATAACACAAAGCCATGCAAATCTCTCGCTCTTAAACAAGCAAGAGTTTGCACGCTTGCTGCGCGCTGACTCTGGCGGCTTAGTACTTGAAAACCGTGGCATGCGGCACTTGCCCAGGGCAGGGTGCATCACCGTGTATAGGCAACTGAAACACTGCTTCCCAATTTATCGCAAACGCGTGGTTGTGGGCCACGAAATGAGCTCGACCGTACCTGTGGAACTGTACCAAAGCTGGTTGCAGCAGACGGAGAATGCGCGTCGACTCGAAAGCCGCCGGCTCAAGACGATGGAATTGCAAGCCCGACTGAGAGCCATCAGAGTCCTAAGAGCTAGAGCGGGGAAGGCAGACACACATCCGAAACTGGCGGCTCAGCAGGAGGCGACGGCATCGACAGTCCAAGAAGCCACTGCACTAGCTGTCTCCGCACCTCACGCAATGGTAAAGAAGCGACACGATTCAGCAAAGGGATGGCCGAGACCTGTGGGGCAGCAGCCGCCGACACCACCTACTACCACAACCCCAGATCGCCCAGGCGCCACCGATCCTGCAGTAGTGGCTCCTTCACCTTCAACGTCGCTGCCCTCAAGAGCATCGTCATCTTTTCCTGGCTCGTCAGATCAACTGGCCAGTGCGGCAGTGGCAGAAGTGGTGCAGAGTCTGCACTTGGCCTGGGAGATGGGACGGCAAAAGGAGGCCAAGAAGCAACCCGCTCACCACAAGATGAATCTGTCATCGCAGCTGGAATCTGACCAAGCCAAGCAGGGAGGCGAAGACAACTGCGGCGGGTTGCAGGGGGTCCAGCCAAGCCGGTGCCATCAGCCATGCCGTCTCCAGCTGCCCGCGTTTGCTCAAGAGAGGGTTGAGGACAATGAGCTCCCTGTCAGTGATGCAGGCGGACAGGAAGTGAGTGGAGGCGAACACACAGGAAAACCGGACTGACTCTGTGGGAAGGCCTCAAGTGCCCCATACCGGGTCGGCTGCCCACCTAAGTACCCCGCGGCGCCATTCTAGTGTGTCTGAGTCTCGAGCACTCATCAATGTGGGAGACGGACAAGCGAGGTGACAACGCCCGGCGTGATAGAAAGGGTCTCCCCATTCCACATCCACATATATCTTGATATGTAGTCTATTCGCTGGCGCATACCTTGGTCTGCTCTTTCCTTTAAGATTTTGTGTGTGTGAGTGTGTGCGCCCACACTAATGCTGTGTTGCTGTTGCTACACTTCCATAGGATGCTACCGTGTCTGACGACCGGTTGCCGTGCTACATGTCTGTGGAATGTATCGTCTCTGTGGAATAAGGGGGAAAGAATTGCACCCCTCTCCTCTCGCTGTGAGGGATTATGACTCCATCCGCCGTGCTCATTCGCGGTGCCTGCACGTGGTGTCCCTTGCATATGTTGGCGCACTTTCGTATTCCCAAGTCGACATAACCGAAGGTGGAGTACAGGTATCATAAGGTGGCAGGTAGAGTAAGGGTGCGACTACCGGCCGTGTGTATAGTATGCACCCTCGACGCGCAAACTGTGGTCCTGCGACAGGTTAGGTGACATGCTCGCAGTTTTTCTTTTGGATTGCCATCAATGAACCATGTCTTGCTAAGCAGGTCTGAATCCCAAGCCGGCAAAGGCTAACAGTCGTCACAGTCTGCCATCGGCCGTCTCCTGCAGACCATGGGCAGATTCCAGAACGGGTTTCTGCACAGGCAGCAGCTGGAAGACATCGTGCAGCAGCTCTTTCAGCGGCGCCCAACCGAGGTGACAGAGCTGCAAGTGATCCAGGCGCTCGAGCAAGCCGGGCAGGGCTGCGTTGAAAAGGCCGCTCAGCAAGAAGTGGTGCTGAACCGTTTCCTCTCGAAAGCAAGGCAAACTGGCAAAAGCGCGATGGGCGGCTGCCCACTCGTCTCTGTAGACACGGAGCGCCTTACCTACACCGGGCTCATGTCGTCGTACAGCGCCATCAACAAGCACGAGCGCGTCACCGACGACGACATAGCCAAACTGCGGAGCCCGCTCAGGAAGCAGATCACAGAGAACCTCTGTCTGCCAGGCAGCAAACGGTTGGTTCTCTTGGCAATTATTACCGCCTGCAAAAAGCACAAGCTGCGGCAGGAAAGCATCTTCATCTAAGGACTTGGCTGATTGATTTCTGCAAAATATTCGAAAGCTTTGTTGATGACACACAGCTTTGGGCTATATTGTGCAAATATTTGCGTGGCAATTGCTTGCCAAAACTACGAGCTGGGGCGCCGTATGCAAGACGCAGGATATTCTATAGGAAAGCCTACAGTACTGATAAAGCCATGGCAGAGTAAGACAAAATCCTGCACTATGTTTAACAGTCCCGTCTTTCCTGCGCGCGCTTAAGAATTCGCTCAAATGTTGGTGAAATGGCAGCGAAATGTCGCATACTAAGACCTTGTGTAGTAGCTCAGGCAGCAAAGATCCGAGGGCAGTTGCATAGACTACACGACACTGTTTGATTGCTTGCAATGCGCTCATTTAATCTCTGTCAGATGTTTGTCAAGATTTTGACAAGTTTATGTCACTTCTATCAGAGTAATCTTCTTACTTCTACTTCTCTCCAAAGAGTAATCTTCTTACTCCAAAGCCGAAATCCCAGGCGAAATCAATATTGCTACGCAATACCCTCTTGCGAAGGGGGACCTCTTAATGCAGTGAAATGCGGGCGGTGAGTTCTCGCACTCTGCGAAAAGAACACAGCTCTTTGCAATGTCAGTCAGAATACAAACTCAACTTTTTAGTTGAATACCAGAGCTTGTTTCTTGCCCACGTAGCCTTGCACAAAGCAACCTGTTGCAACAGACTGTACAAGTACATGCCTCGGGGGAAGGAGATCGAGTGCAAGCGCGCCGGCCGTTACATTCCAAGCGACACGCTGACATACAGCGACATGGACGAGCTGGATGACAGCGAGCTCCACAACACCAGATCCGCCGAGCGCCAGCCCGTCATGGTCATCACAATGTCTCTGGCCTGCGGCTTTACGCTGGTAATTGGGGCCGGGCAGTTTGAGGAGCTGCCGCATCAAATAGTCACGATTCTAAAGGTATGCTCACTTCTCGTCATCGCTGTTGGTTTTATGAACGAGTAGAGTAGCGGGCGTCGCACGCTGAGTGTCCTAAACTTGGTTGGTAACGAACTGAGATTGGCAGGGCCGATTGGTCTGGAATATTGGGTTCTTGTGCTACTCAGACAGAGAGGAGTCCGACACACTGCACGAATAGTCAAGTCCCAACATTGGAGTAACGAAGGAGATCGAAAAGTCAAAGTCCAGATTTAGGTGGGAGACCGAGACTGGAATTCCCATAACTTGCTCGTTGCTTACTATTTTACAAAGTGGTAAACGGCGTTTGGAGGAGAAAGCAACAGTCTTTAAAACGCCAAGAAATGCATTCTCTAGCTCAATCAACCAGCAAGATATGAGCCATCAAAGTTTGCCTCCCCCACTGTACCTTTGAGCCTGGTTTGCTACACTGCGCTGAAGGTCGGTGGTACATTATATACAATGTAGCCGATTTTGATCACTTGCGCGTTGTCAGATCTACCGACTCCTGTCTATTGATTTGTGAAAGGTTGTTGTCTTCTCATCCAAGTCCATCGTTCTCGATTTGCAAGGTGTAGAATGATGAATTCCAATCGAAAGTTTGAAAAAGTTGAAGCTGAAAAGTTACGCGATCTGGACTTGTACTTCGCAACTTCGTTGCTTTGAGAAGCTTCACCTCTTGCTTGCACACATCTTCGTTAGTCACCGTAACACAACTAACCAGAATTTCAGACCAATCACCCCTGTCAATCTCAGACAGTTAGCAAACAAAGGTCGTGAAACCCAGTGTGGGACACCCCGTACATTCATAGGACCCGACCTTTCTCAAGCCGATGGTGAACGCCCGAAGCGACGTTTACCCCCTTTGTCACCAGTTCGGCTGGAAGATCGAGGAGATGCGTGGCTGGTTTGAGGTCGAGCACTTCTACAAGCTGCTCGACCACCCGCAGTTCAAGTGGACCGGTGGAGGGAACGTGGGTCTCAAGTCCTTGTGGGAGAGGCACATCGGCCTCGGCCAAGCACCCACGATGGTCGAGTACAACCGCCATGCCAACTGGGCGAGGTTTCCATTGCCCCCTGACTTGGAGAGCTACGCGGCGCGTGACGCTATCGCCACAATGGATGCGGTCATCGCGGGGTTCTTTGCGAAGTTTGGCAACTGGACGTGGCGGTGGATTGAGGAGTTGAGCGTGTATGTGTCTACATACGTCAGACATTCTGCTCACGTTTATAGAAGAGAACAGCCCACTCAACAGATTAATGGAGTGTTACACCTCTCGGTTCACATATCTACACACAACATATCATACCAGCGATGGGTTTGGCGAATCGACGTTTATTCATTCACAGCATGAGCAAGGATCTTGTACAAGTCGACCTCTACCATCCCGACATCCGAGCTCGGACAAGGCAAGTGGGAGAAGTGCGAGACATGGCCCAACTGATCCGTCAGAGGATGCTCCGACTCCAGAAAGCCCCTGGTATGCGCCTCTTGTTTCGCAGCCACCCAGGCACGTTCCCATTCCGAACACAATCTCGATAGCCGACCCCGACGAGCTCCGGCGACGCAAGCTGGTCAGAATCGAGAGATGGTGCCGCGAAGACAGGGCCATGTTCACCGCCTCCGCCGACTGGCCGCTCCACAAGCTGCGCATGTCCCAGCTCAGACTGGTTCAGACCTGCCCAGCTGTGATGCCGAGTGGCAGCCTGTCTATGAAGAAGGTCGACGACGATACCCACGAGACCAAGGTCTACGAGGCGACGCAGACGTGTAAGACGACTTCTATTAGTTGTTCGTCCCCTACAGGCAAAAAGCGGGCCTCGTTCAGTCCGCCGCTCGCCAGAGCAGGAAGAGTGCAGCTTCTTGCGCGAGGTACTGCTCGCGTTTGGGGAGCAGTTTCTGGCGTCGCGCCCCTGCTGAGCTTCGTGCTGTCTTGTGTAAGCCAGACTGCTTTCAATGTACGCGTATGTACAGGGTGTATTGTTAATGTACCCCAGTTGAGAAATTGAATATCTTTCCCGTTTGTGCATCTAGATAAATAAAATTTGCACACGAGAAAGAAAAGTATGTAGTTGCAGTCACTTGTGTTAAAAGATGACACGCTTTGACCGCAACTCCCACAAACTACAGTGTGTCAAAGTTGAGAGCAAATTTATAAGGTTATGCAGTAATAAAACGGCTGTAACTCTTTCGTTTCGAGACCTAATTATCATGCAGCTTGTTTTATTCATAGCCCTGAATACCGGCTTCCATTTGCCGTAGTCGTCTAGCTCTGTTAGACAGCATTTTACACCCAGCGAAGTTTGACATGAGATCCTAGCGAGGAGCCACTCCCAGCAGGCCTGACGTGCGCGGTTCGCGCACATTTGCTACAAAATGCTGTCTGGCAGAGCTAGGCGGCTGATTTATACGGCAAATGGAAGCCAGTATTCAGGGCTATTGAACAAAACAAGTTGCATGAATTTAGGTCTCGAAACGAAAGAGTTACAGCCGTCTCGTTACTGCAAAACCTTAGAAATTTGCCCTCAACTTGACACACTGTAATTTGTGCGAGTTGCGGTCAAATCGTGCCATCTTTTAACCTAAGCGACGGCAGATGGACCTACGGGGAAGATATTCAATTTCTCAACCGGGCACATTAAATAAACGCAAATCGTTCTTTTGCAGGTCTTGCGCTTTACTTCCCGTCTTCAGTGCTTGCTGCCCAATGTTTGGTGCTGTTTTACTGTATCGTCCTCGTCGCCTCGCACCCAACATTATCGCTTCACTGAAATCTATGGCAGGTAAAGCTTACGCATTAAATTGGTTTGTCACGCCGCCTTCGTAACCAAAGCCCCGCTTGCAGGACGACTGCACTCGCCTCGTGACGTTGGTGCGCAGCCCAGCGACTACTCCAAGCCTCTGCTCTCTCCCACTAACTCTTTGAGCCGCAAGTTAGTTGACAATATCAGAGGAAGACCAAGTAAAATGAATTGATTCTGTATAGCATCAAACGTAGGAGTGCATGCATCTGTTCGGGTCTTTGAGCGAGAGGTCTCTGCCTTGACCTCAGAGCTATGCAACGTCGCCGCTCGCATTGCGTGCTGGTTGGGCAACTGGGCCGATGACCGAGCACCGATTGAGCAGTCCCTCCCGTGTGTGCCGCCTGCTGCGCGCAACCACCCAAGGAGAAGCCGGAGGGGGGTGTAACCGCGGCCGCTAGGCCGCGGACTTCGCGGGGGCGCGCGCGCGAGGCTAAGGTTCTGCCGGACCGAGGGGATTCCCACCGGTGAACGCTCAACTTCGAACTTCGCTTACCGCTTGACGATCTCTCGCGCGGCTGGCCCTCCGGGCCCAGCCGCGCGAGAAATCGTCCTCGCTCACTTATGGACCCCTTCTTCCAGCAGCAGCAGCAGCAGTAGGCCCCCGACCCGTTTCCCGCTCGACATACAGTTTATGCAGCATCGCAGTTTTCGCCTATTGAAGAAGTCCTACAACATACATACGTACGTATTGCTTGGCAACATATTAGTGGGCAACTCCAACGTACTGTACGCATGCATGTCTGTTTGACGTCGGCTATGTTCCGTGTCCAATGTCGTCAATACTCGTCGTCGCTTGAGTGTAAGATTAGACAGCAGCAGGGCACACTTTCTTCGTGTAACTGAGCATGCAGGTGGCATAAACCTAGCTACATAGTTCTGTTGGTACTGGTACATACTACCGATCGTCATAGCACCGGGATAAATGCAACCACGCGTACTTCTCTTCACTTGACGCGTCGGTTCCGTTCACTCGTTTCTCATCTTCTTCTTTTGCCGTCTCGTGTGTTGCTGCCTCGTCGTCTTGTGCAACTGGAGCAGCAGTGGCGTCTTGTGCGTCTGCTGCGCCAGCAGCGTCTTGAGAGGCGGGCGCAGAGTCGGGCGCAGGGGTACTATAAGGCCGAGTCTGAGCATCGGCAGCGGTAGCAGGCGCGCTGGCGCCAGTCGCCGCTTTCTCTTCGGGGGGCTCCAGTAGTTCCAACGAGCGCTGTATGACGTCGGCTGGCTCGCGCCTGCTGCGCAGCAGTGTCCCAAGTCGATTCTTGAGCTCTTCCAACTTGAGCAGCGCGTCGTATCGCTCGGGCTCGACGGCGCCGCTATCGATCATCTCCTCCGGAACGAGCTTCGCTATGCGAATCATTGTGGTTGTCGCTTTCTTCCAAACCGCTGATCGCTGCCACCAGAGCGCGTCTCACTCGCCTGGAGTAGTTGGCCCTGATCCACGCTCGTCTTGACTGAGCGCTGGGCTTGGCCAGCAGCACAACCGCCAATTCCCTAACTGGGGGCCAATTCAGCAAAGTCTCAATTATACTGTCACACGTTTCGTTGGTTAGGCGCTTAGGCAGTCGCGTGGTTCGCGTCAGCTGCTTCAGCTTCGGCCAGTCCGCCTCCAAGTGAGGGCAGCGATGGCGCATGGCCGGGCATGCAGCTTCAGTCAAACAGAACCCTTCCGTGAAAGGTGGGGTTCTTGAGCAGATCGACCAGTATTTCTCCTCTGCCAGTATCTATGACCGCGTACGAGCGGCCGGTGCGTTTCAATTGGTCAATGACCTTGTTGAGGAAATGCGCAATTCCGAGGCCTGGGAATATTTGCTTAGATATCTGTACTGCGCAGCTTGAGGGAAATCCTGTTCCATGGAAGCAGGGCACGACGTAGGCGCAGTTGTTAAGCAGCGTACTCAGCACGCGATCTTTGAATCCCGTCGCTTGTGCCAGCAGGAAGAGTGAGATGCTCAAGTGCCTGCCGTAGACTAGAATGAACCGTTCAAGCGATTCCGCACACCTAGTCAAATTGGGCACCTGGTCGTCCAGCACGAGGACGCTGGTCTTGCCCTCTGCCTTGGCCTTGATCGCCCTCTCCTTGACGAGCGACAGCGCTTTCTCCGATAGGCCTTGACAGAACTGTACGGGCACGTCCGGTTTCAGACTATTGGCGATCCTGCTGTAGCATTCCTGATACGTTTCATATATGATCGTTATGGTGCTCGGTTCTTTGTCGAACACTCTAGCAAAGCCAGTTTCGAATAGGGAAACCAGAAATGTGGATTTACCACCTGAAGGCCTCCCTAACACGAGTGTAGCCCTGTCGCCCAGTAAGCGTCGCACTTCAACCGTATCGAAGTTTGACGCCGCCTGCATTTCGTCTCATCTACTTACTGCTTTGTCCGTCTGTGCATTTATACTCAGCGTGAAACATATCCTTTTACTGCCATTAACAACACAAGCACGTACACAGATATGGTAGGACAGTGACACGACATATTACAGGACAGATATGGTATGGTACACATAGACGAAGTATGGTAGGACGACGAGCAGACGTAGTGTACAATATTATATGCTATTCTGGTGCATAATGTAGATCGATGGACATGCAAGCATACATACATACATAAACATACACACGAGTCGAAAAAACAATGTACAGGGTGTCTCATGGTGGGTGTACCAACTTTGATCGGCTGTTGCGCGTCACTGCGTTGGTTGATTTGGCTGAAATATTGTAGGTACGTACTACTAAGTCAGACTTAGACATCTGCAAGATTTGAGCGTCCTGCAACAATTCTGGCGGGAATGCTGGCCCAAAGCGCAAAAATGTTTCGACGATGGTGCACCTCGTGGAGGAGGCTCTGCAGCAGCAGAAGCATTTGCCCAGGTCGATTATGGTCCTGCAGACTGACTTTGATTTGATTGTTCGGAAGCGTGTTACAAGCTACAAGGTTCGTCCCAAGATCGTTCAGAAGCTCGATTTATCCTTATTGTGATGGTGCAGGTGGCAGTAAAGTAGCTAAAGCAAACCAACTTTGTAGCTGCCAAAAGCCGACGAGTCTTAAGAAAACAACAATGCTTGCGTTTTGCGGCCGCATTACCGCAAGAATAGGTGTAGGGCAATGAAATTTTGCAAGTGTCTAAGTTACACTTGCTAGTAGGTATCTACAAAATTTCAGCAACATCGGTCAATGCAGTGACACGCAACAGTCGACCAAAGTTGGTACACCCACCATGGGACACCCTGTATGTACATCCTATTCATGTACCTAACCCATATTTCCTGGCGAGTATGATAATGCTACGTAGTTGCTCTTCGGCTCAATGCTCAAGTGGTCGGAGTAGATTGCGAATGCGAAGAGCACCAACTCGCGCGGCGTCGCCTGCTGGAAGTTCAGCAAGACTGACATCGAGCCGTACTCTTCGGGTGATGTGATGTCTCGGTGAAGCCCTTGATATTTCAAATTGACTGCAAAGAGCGATAGGCAGGTGTAGAAGTCTTTCAGGGTTAGGCCAGGCGACCATTCGTTTGTAGAGCCCGCCATCTGAAGCAGCCTGTCGAACCAGACGTGCGCGCTGAGCTTGATCTCTTCCAGAGGTTGTTCCACTAGCAAATCGATGTCACCGCCATCAGCTGGGTGGAACTTGCCCTCAAACTCGAGCTGCACTGAACGCAGCGACCAGTGCTGAAAACCATAGTAATTCTCCCGAAAATCTTGCGTCGCGCGTGGATTAGCCAGCATTAGTATGATGCCATTGGGTTTACGGGAGTGCGACAACGTTCCCCGAAACGTGGTCGAGCCTTGGGGGATGGCGAAACCGCCCGAGACCACAGCACGCTGGAAGTGGTATGGCAGGCTCTGTCCAGCCAGAAGGCGCCTTTCGATGGAAGTTGACAGCTCCGGTGCCAGCACGACCCAGTAGACGATCAACCGGCACTGCTGCACGGTGTAGTAGTAGTTCACTGTATTGACGGCTGCGTGCAGACATGTCTTTGGATTGTTGTAGGTTAAGCGGACCGTTAGAGCACTGGATGGTGGGAAAAGCTTCTGGGAACCTGATATATTTAATGGGAGTCGGCCTGACAAGCTAACCAGCTTTGATCCCAGCACCGCTTTGCGCCTCTCCTCCCGCCCTAAGTTCAGTAGTGTAGTCGTGTCTGGCGACACCGCCGAATCGCGATGCAGAAGCGCCGATGTATCAAGTATGTCCCTTTTGACGTCGCCGCTGGATGCCAGCACAGTCTTCAGGCATGCTCCAATGTCAAATCGGCCATTCCAAGTCTCGATTACGGTGTCTTGAAGGGTCACTTCTACATTGTTGAATATCGTATAGAGGAACGCCTGGCAGGGTGCTACGTTGTCCGCTGCGACTATAGGCTCGACCTCGTTGTCATCCCCCTTCTTCTGTATGCGAAAGGCCAAACGGAGATCAAACCTCGTGCTGAGCCACATGCTCTGGCGCGGCTTGATACGGTACGTTAGAACTGCTGGGTACTCGGCATAGTGCTGGTCGGGATCAACGGCTTCACTGAGCAGTTCGGTGACAGCATACTCAGTGCTGGGTTTGGCGAACAAGTCCGATTGAAAGTTCATCTTGTCTTGCGTTTACTGGCTGTCTGGTTGCGCCGCTTGGCCGGAGCGCGACGCCGCCGAACGCCGCCTGCCTTCTTCGTCCTTTTAGGTTTCTTTACTGCGCGTTTGCGCGTTTTAGTGGCAGGCTGCCGCTTTCTCACGCCTGACTTCCGCTTCCTCGTAGGCTTCTTCAGCGCTGAAGCAGTTGGCCCGAGAAGTATGTCACCAATAACTCTTGTCTGAGGTTTGGTAACAGCCTCCTCGTACTCGCGGTCGATGACGACGTCGCCTTTCTGGAGTGTGGCACCCGACGGCTTCTCCAGCGGCAAAACAGGGTCAGTCGAGAAAATCGATCTCAAACCGAACTGTGCCATTACCGCGTCGCGTTGGATTTTTGCTCGGATTCTGCGATAGGCTCGTCCTTATATACCAGCTGTAGTGCTACCGTATCCATCCCAAGTTTTAATGAGCGCAATACGGTAGCGGTTGCCGTGTGCCACAGCGTCACGGTCATCTGATGGATCTCCGTCTGCCAGACTCGCCGCCAGGCCAGGACGGGCGGTCGGGTGACTTGAAAGTGCCGATTGTGAAGGTCGAACTCGAGCACGTCCAGCACAGGCTGCTTTTGGGCGGGTGGGCCGGAATCGGGATCATCTTCGAATATGTTTTCGCCGCTAGCTGGGATTAGTGTCTCGGCCGCCAGGCAGTCGAGGGTTATGTGGCAGGACAAAGTGGGTGGCAGGAAGGGATTGCGCTTCCCCTTCACGTCAGCATCAATGTTGTAGAATAGTTGTCGTTCCAACCGGCAAATGCTGCGTATCTCTTTGTTGAGACGGCGGCATCGGGTCTTGTTTGTGCGGAAGCGCACTCTCGTTGTCGTTTCAACTCTGCCGGTGTCCTCTGCGAGTGAGAACCGAGGCGCCGCCCTGCCTCCGAGATCCGTCTGAAGGATCATTGCGCTATTCATCTTTGTTAGTAGGTCGACAAGGCTTTGTACTTGCAACAAGGCCTTGACAGGTTGCCAGTCGTAGCCCAAACCCGCCCTTAACTCGATGTAGAATGGGACTGGGATTAGGATTCCGTTCGTTTCTACTTTCAGATGCCGTAGGGCCATCTGGGCGCCGGCCTTCGGCGAGCGAGGGACAATGGGTGGCTGACAGCGGAACGAGAAGCACATTGCGTCGCTGGATAGCGTTTGAGCGGCTCGCTCCGAGTGCAGCAGTATGTCTTTTTCATTCATTGCTATTTGTTGTTAGCTCGCCGCACTTCCCTGCTGCTGCACGCGCGTGACCGAGCGCGTGACTGGCCGACGGGGTGCGTATATGACCTCGGAAGGTCTGGAGTAGGCGAGCGGGGCCGGCGCCGTTGACGCCGATGGCTGATCCAGTGCTGTCGGCGCGACCGAAAGCGCAGCAGGCGGGTGAGGGCTGACGCGCGACCTTGCCGTCGACTCGAGAGCGGAGTTGCCCCGCTCACGTTTTGGTTCGGTCGCTTCCTTTGGCTTCTGTGCAAGCCGTAGGCTCGACTCTGCGTAACTGCCATCGAGCAGTAATCCAGAGTTTATATAGGCGAGCACGTAGCGTGGCAACGGCTGGGCCTGTTTCACTCGCTTGATCACGAACACTTGATCCGAATAGGTCGGGTGAGAAGTCTTGGCGAAGGCAGGGCGCGTGACCAGAACGCGTACAAAGTCGCCAACTTTGTAACGTGGCGCATTGTTCAGTTTGCCTTTGGTTAGTCGATGGCGCCTGTCGAGTTTCCAACCGAGCACGATTGGAGCGATTTCATCAATAACGTTCGTCGGCGAGAGCTTGCCTCTGGAGCGCTGCGGGTTGGCGTTGACGATCGTCTCCACGCGGCGCAGCAACTGCGTCATCGGCTGCCCGGCCATACCCAAAGCTTTCAAGCGTGCCAAGACCGCCCTCACGTCCCTAACCCTTCTCTCGGCTCCTGAACTTTTGCTGGCGCTGAAACTTGGCTTGGTGATGACATGGCGTATTCCCCAATGTTTGAATAGCGCCTTCACTACCGGCGCTAAGAAATTTGAGCCTCTATCCGTGAGTACAGACTGCACTTTGTAGGATGTTCGTCTGAGGATCCTAGATATTCCCGCGGCCGTTGCGGCCGCCGTGGCTCGTCCCAGGGATTCCAGGTACAGTAGCTTACTGTATGTATCCGTTGCCAAAAGTACTATGGGGCTGCCGAAGAAGCCTGTGATATAGCATACGTCCATCTGAAGCAAGGCGCCTCGCTTCAGCTCGTGGTCGAAGAAGCGAGCGGGATGGGACCTCACGCCACCCGCCTTTGTCCTTTTAGGCGGCTGAGCCAGTCTACCGTATTCTGGACCGGCAGCAATGAAACCCTTTATCACACTAGCCGGTAGTCCCGTTGCCAGCCTTTGACGGCGCGCGAAGTCGGTCAGACCCATCGGCCGCGTTGCCCACTGTCGCGTCAGGTAGTTCCTTTGCCTTTCGGTTAATATGGTGACTGACATGATCCGCTATGAGTTTCGCAAGCTCCGATTGCCGGGTGTAGCATTGGCATGTGCGAATGATGCAGGGATCGTCTTGCGCCGGCTCCTCGGGCCAAGGGGCCGTCGCCGTCGAAGACGGCGCTTCGCGGGCGAGGATTCCGGTCGCCTGCTGGCAGTCGCACGCCTCCAGCAAAGCTGGCAAGAAGTCGACGAGTGCGAAGTCGAGGCTGTCCTGCTTCCTGCCGCAACTTTCGCGCTGCAGCAGAACGCACGTCAGCAGAAGCAGAATAACCAGCAGTTTCGCACCTATTATTATGTTTTTGACGCGGTCTTTAGTTAAGGCCCACATCGCGCTCCTTTGCCCCTTTGTGTAGGTCGCCGGTGCGCTTTTGCCCACTGCTCGCCGCGCGCCCTCTTATATACTGCGCTTGAAACAGATTCCCCAAGCCAAGCCATCATCTACCGATATCCCACCCAGTCTGTTATTTCTTGCCGAATGGCACCTGTCTCTCACGTTACAGCAAGTGCGGGCGTTGAGAGCCCATTCCCATGGTGCCTGCAGACGAGCCTTGTCATTACATGCGTGTACCGACAAAATTCGCATACCGCAAGCACCATTTTCGACAGCCGGATGTGCGGCACAATCTGAGATGACAACGACAGAACGGCACTTCGAAAACTACAGGTCTTCAAAGGTGGCTATGTTGTCGGCAACCCTCAGGACTCTGGCCTCACACACCGCCTCAACTCAGAAATGTTGCAGGAGTATAATGTCCACGATTCGTATTGGAAAATCACTTCAGTGCATATTCCGTAGGGGTTTTTGCAGTGTGTCACGCAAGGTATATGTCGTAGGCCTTTGTGATACCCAGGCTTTTATGATACCGTAGTACTACGAGTCGGAGGTATCATAAAAGCCGAGGCCTATTTGATACCGTCTTCGCTCGTTCTCTCCAAATCAGATAAGACCGTCCGCTCGCGGCATTAACTCTTTCTGTCGAAGCGCATTAGAATGACACATCAACAAGTAGGGTACAGTCTAAGGAATCACGCACGCGTTTCAACAACAACAATGGCGACTTCTTCTCAGCGGAAAGCATAGCGACGCGCGATTTGCAAGGAATCAACAGACCATCTCTCGCGAGTTATCGCACCGCGCACCAAGGTGGCACCTCCCTATCTGGCACCGCAAATTGTGCCTTCGCGCCACGGACCTTGTACAGTTGTTCCCTCAAATACGGAGCCTCCATATTCCCGGTGTTGGCGCCAAGTTTGACTACCTCGCCGTCGCGCTCAACAACCTTTGCCTCAATAGTACGTCGACACAAGTTATTTCTGTCAGTGCACGCAACTGGCTTAGAAGAACGTAGTCTCCCTCACGTTCACGTGATTTCTCGCCTGCTTTTCAGCTGTTTGGCGTACTCTTCGCGCTGACGACGTTTGCCTTTCAGATAAAGATAGTACTCTCGGCGAAACCTGGCTTCTTCAATTGTGATGTACAGTTGAGGTGCTGCCAACCTGCCTCTGTCAGATGAGGTGCTGCTGAGCCGACCCAGTTCTGTCCGTCACTGTAGGAAGAATTGCATGACTAAGAGGTGTCTCTGCTTAAAGAACGGTGCGAAGTGCAGAACGCTGCGATAACTCGCGAGAGCTGATCTGTTGGTTCCTTGCAAATCGCGTGTCGCTATGCTTTCCGCTGAGAAGAAGTCGCCATTGTTGTTGTTGAAACGCGTGCGTGATTCCTTAGACTGTACCCTACTTGTTGATGTGTCATTCTAATGCGCTTCGACAGAAAAAGTTAATGCCGCGAGCGGACGGTCTTATCTGATTTGGAGAGAGCGAGCGAAGACGGTATCAAATAGGCCTCGGCTTTTATGATACCTCCGACTCGTAGTACTACGGTATCATAAAAGCCTGGGTATCACAAAGGCCTACGACATATGTCATAATTTATCTAGTAGCGCACCTTTGGTGCTGTATAGCTTTTCGGTGCAGTCGAGCAATTGCAACGCAAGTTATATCGTTTTATTTGCAGGATAATCAGCTATAACTTCGTTCTTGATTCAACTTTTCTATCTTGTACCACGCATGAGTTATTATTGTCCGTGCATCGACCGCTGGTTGACGCCTGATGGCGTATGAGGTTCAAAACAGCTGAGATTATCAAACGACTGAACCCTTGAGCCTGGCATGGCCTGCTTGAGGGCCTGGCTAGAGGGTGAAAGACTGACACAGGGAAGACAAGCAGGCGCGTACGTGAGCCGGCGGCCGGCGGCGGCTATACTACAATGCTGTATCTTTAGCGCGCGAGAGCAATGCCCCCGACACGCGTTTTGTAAACATTGATACGCATGTCCTACTACATTGACAGGCGCATGAGCCGCGCTCGGACCGCGCCCTCGCGCCCCGGCAAGGAAACCATAGTTGCTCCTCTTTGATAAACGCCGGCTCTCTCATTCTTGAACACCGAAAAATTTCCAAGTCCCACAACAAATAGTTTAGTTTCGTTTGACGCGAATTATTTACTACCCGCTCAGTATTCTGGATCAGGCGACAAACGGTGCAAGGGGATCCAAAAAGAAAGATTGGAATTGCGCTCGCCGGTTTTCGACTTCTTCGCTACAGCCGCCTGGGAGACGGTTGCTCGCTCCGACAGCCAATCAGCGTCGCCCTTCGCCGAGGAGGAGTGAGCGGGTATCGCAAGGGGAAGACTAACAGGCGCGTACGTGAGCCGGCGGCGGCGGCCGGCGGCGGCTATACTACAATGCTATATCTTTAGCGCGCGAGAACAATGCCCCCGACATGCGTTTTGTAAACATTGACACGCATGTCCTAGCCGGGGTGAGGCAAGTGGCGAAAAAGCCGGCTCGCATTTAAGCACACGCCTGTCTTCAAGTACTATAGTACAGATATGCTGCTACAGCAGAGACAGGGTTCAGACTCTGTCATGGGATGAGGCCGACGCTACAGAGGGGTCCCCTGGAAGTACATGTGTGCCACAAGAAGCGAGACCCCTAACTTTGCTGCCGCCATTCTCCAAGCTTGACTCCATGTGAGGCTCAAGCTTTGGACATGAGTGTTCTTCACCAATAAAATTTCAAACAATTGGTCAGGGGTCTCACTGTTTGCCACACCCTGCAGGTTGGAAGGTCGGGGGCGCCATTAGTTTAGGGCTCTGCGACTAGGGGGATGGGAATCTGACATCAGTACAGGTACATGTAGTTAAAACCTGCTGAACTACAGGCGGCCTTGCGCTCTTTTAGCGGTCAAAGTGCTCTTCTTTCGTTGAGCGGGTATGAGAAGAGCTACGGCGGAGGTCGACACACCAGTAGACTTCCCAGACGATTTCAGAACGGTTGGTCTTTGTTACGCGAAGATCCGACTTGTATTGCGCGAGATAATTCCAGTTAAAGTGCGTGCACATTATGGTGCTGATCTTCAGAAACTGGAAGTATCTCGCGAATACAAGTCGGATCTTCGCGTAACAAAGACCAATCGTCTTGAAATCGTCTGGGGAATCTACTGGTGTGTCGACCCCCACCGTAGCTCTTCTCATACCAGCTGAACGAAAGAAGAGCACTTTTATCGGTAGAAGAGCGCAAGGCCGCATGTAGTTCAGCAGGTTAGCACGTATGTACACTCGACGACTGTATGCCAAAACGAATGAGGGAGACTGACTGACAGCAGCGGCGGCGAGGCGAGCCGCCATTGCGGCGCGTCGCTGCTCCCCGTTCGCTCCCTCAAATTCGACGATGAGGCGATTTTCTGTTTGAACGAAATACACCTTCCAAAGGAGGTCGTCGGGGCGCCCGAAGGTGCCTACAATGGGGAAGCAACAGCAGCTGGCGAACAGGAGGCGTCCTCCAACGCAGCACAGTACCTACAGTATGTACAGGGACAGGGTGGTCCAGAGTTGCAGCCCCTGATCTCAAGTTTCTCTGCCCTGCGTTAAAATTTGTACATGAGGTACTACAGGGCGCTCCTGACAAATTGTGCAAATATTTCATGCAATTCGACACAACGAATAATATACAGCGCAGTTTTGAGCAACATAATGTCGAAAATTGGGTGCGCCGCTCTTTAACCGCAGAGCAAATGATGGCCGTGGCCGTCCTCGATGGCGTCCTCCCATAGGTTCCTACCAGATTTGGTCCGGGGGGGGGGGGGGGGGGTCAACTGAGGGTCGAGGGGGGGTGGGTCATCCGGAACCGGATTCCATTTCCGGATGACCATTTTGAAAAGCTAGGGGGGTCTTTTACTGAAGGAAATTTGGCAGTTTTTGCTTCAAAAAGTGCAGAAAAACGTGTATTTTACTCATTTAGTACCGCAAACATACACATAAACGCCATTTACTAGCTTAAAAATGGTCAAAATACAGATTAAAACAACAAAATTGCGCCGCAGGCGAAAATTTTACTGCAATTTGGGGTCGCTAGGGGGGGGGTCTCTGGGATGGGAGTCCGGGGGGGTCGTCCGGAACCTCGTCCGTATCGGCCGATGGCCAGGGGGGGGGGGGTTCCCAAAGGAACCTATGCGTCCTCCTCCTCGGTTGAAAAGCATCGCACCCAATTTTCGACCTGAAGTTGAGCAAATCGGCGCTATTTATTATTCGTTGATAGCAAATTGCATAACATTTGCACATTCTGTCAAGAACACCATGTAGTACCTCATGAACAACGTTTAACGCGATCAGGGCAGAAGTGTTTGAGAGCAGGGGCTGCAAAATTGTTCTCATTTTTTACCACATTGTACAACAATACATACAGTACGTCGTAGTACTCGGGCCAGGTACTCGTCAGCGACGTCAAGCTGAAGTCGGCCTTGGGCATCGCGGAAAATTGGGGGTGGCGGTGGCACAAAGTCGAAAACAAGCGACGGGGTGACAAGAGGCGGGAGGAGATGTCGATGGCGCCTACAAAAAGGGGCAGGCACTGCTGCAATGGCTATTGCGGTCTCCCCTGGTCTGGTCAACGCCAAAGAGTGGACAGAGAGCAAACAGTGCACTCCGCCATAGCTGTGCTGCCTGTCAGTCAGTCAGTCATACACACCATCTCCAAACATGGACACACCAGCTTCCACCAAAGATCGCTTACAACAGACAACTTCCACCTAGACTTCTCTTCGGCCACAGGCAGACTAAGCACAGATACGTATGTACAACACGAAGACAAAGAGCGAGCGAAACATACGCTTGGGCCGCAGGTGGCAGCTGAGGGGCGGCGGCGGCGGGTCTTCGGCGGAAGCAGAGCCAGTACACCTGAACGAGGAAAAGATGGCTTGTGAAATCGTTGCAGAATACGGCCGTTAGTACTCACCACGAAGCCGAGCACAAAAACAGCCAGCAGAGCAAAAATCCAACCGAGTACGACATAATAATGAGGTGACATATAGAGGGCAGCTTGCGGCGAGGGGAAGCAGAACACGAAATTCGATCTTCTCATATAACGTCGTATCCAAAGATATAGGACAGTCAACGCCGCACAAATTGGGCATGAGCAAGTAACGACTCCTGCCACAAAACCCATGTAAGAGACTTTATTCTTGGCTGTAAACGCGAATACCCGCTGAGAACAACGTGCAAACATCTTCCTCTGAAGAATCACAACTGTAGCTGTATTGTTAATACGGTCGGTATCATCCTATCGTCGCCACTCCCCACAGCACCATCCTACCGTAGCGCAGCACACAAGGACGTTGCGAAAGCGACATGAAAGGGCATTATTAAGGAGAGGGGCAGAAACACCGAGCGAGAAACGACCACGACACTCCCAGTCTCCGTCGTCGTCGTCAAGAAGGCAGCTACACTAGACGAGAATGCCAGCAGTAGTTGTTGTTGTAGGCGCTACTACCGTCAGTTGGAAGCTCTAGCCGCCTTGAGTCTATCTAGTGCCTACAAACTCTCCACTATGCCAGCAGAGTGGGCCTAGCAAAGCAGCCGATAGATGGGCACTGGCGTATCCAGCTGTCTGGCACTCTAGGTATTGATTGTCCACCGGGTGGTCAAGTCTGCTCTCATAGTTGTTGAGAACGGTGCTGCTGGATCGGAGTTGTGCCAGTCGACCCCCCTTGTCTTTCCGGGGAGTATGTACCTTCTCAGAGTCGGCCACTGGTGTAGCCATGTAGCCATAACAGTGCAGTGCAGTGCAGCCATCCATCAATCACGGCCGCAGCACGAGCTGTGGAGAGGAGGACTCTGCTGGCGCAGTTGCGTCGCAGGATTGCCGCCATCTGAAATGACAGTACGCGGGAAAATCAGACCAGACTCGCAACGACCACCAGACTGAGTCGATGTCAAAGGTTCAAAACTGGAATGGTACAGTTGGTAAAAGCGTGGTGGGACCAGGCGCCGACAAAGGCGACGTTGAATTCAAATGCCCAAACAGCCAACCCTGCTCATATGTAGGTGCAGGCGGCGGGGGGGGGGGGGAGGTGGGACTGGCGTTGCCCCCTCTGGCCATGGCCCTAAGGAAATTTTTCCGGAGACCCCCACTGGCATCCGAGATTCAGAAAACAAGTGATGCGTGACACTCCTTGAGTGTCAGATAGGCACTCCGCGTGATTGTTTTAGCAGACGGGGGCACAGAAACCAACAAGTGTTGCATTCCCGTTAAATTTGTTTGTTCCCAATTTTTTCAGTGTAGAACTTGGGTCTATGGCCCGGGGCGGGCTGAATTTTAGCAATACCCTTGAAAATATACCTAATTTCGTTAATTAGAACATCTTAAACTATTTGTTAAATACTTCGCTGACTATGCTCGATACATCCTTGCAAAGAAGTTTTGAAATTTAAGCTGTTTGAATTTGTCGAAATTTGGGAATTTTGACAAAACCATTAAAAATAACCCTAATTTCGTTAATTATAAAATCTGAAACTATTTGATAAATACTTGGTAGACTATGCTCGATACATCCGTGCAAAGAAGTTTTGAAATTTAAGTTGTTTGAATTTGTCGAAATTTGGGAATTTTGACAAAACCCTTGGAAATATCCCTAATTTCCTTAATTATAAAATGTGAAACTATTTGATAAATACTTGGCAGACTATGCTCGATACATCCGTGCAAAGAAGTTTTGAAATTTAAGCTGTTTGAATTAGTCGAAATTTGGACATTTTGACAAAACCCTTGAAAATATCCCTAATTTTGTTAATTATAAAACCTGAAACTATTTGATAAATACTTGGCAGACTATGCTCGACACATCCGTGAAAAGAAATTTTGAAATTTAAGCTGTTTGAAATTGTCAAAATTTGGGAATTTTGACAAAAACCTTGAAAATATCCCTAATTTCGTTAATTATATTCGCTGAAACTATTTGCTAAATACTTGGCAGACTATGCTCGATACATCCGTGCAAAGAAGTTTTGAAATTTATGCCGTTTGAAATTGTCGAAATTTGAGAATTTTGACAAAACCATTGAAAATATCCCTAATTTCGTGAATACTAAATCCGAAACTATGTCACAAATTCATCGCGTCTTATACCCTTTCCATTTCAGCAAAAACTTTGCCGCTCCGACTTGTTAATAAAAGTGTCATTTTTGACATTTTCATATTTTAATTGTAAATATCTCGAAAATGCGAAATTAGCAACAGAAACGGACATCGACACGTTACTCAGCGCATTCGACTGCATTGGGTGGCACTAACCGTCATGTCTAGTTTTGTGACACACACACACACACACAGACAGACAGACACACACACACAGACAGACACACACACAGACACACGAACGGACAATAGCGTCCGTATATACTCGCCGCGCTGGGGCGCGGCGAAAAAATGAGCGCCCAGGGCGCTTATTGGAGGATTTACAGTATGACCTTCAGTTGGCATTCGAGAAGTTACGTCTTCAACAACCATCCCCCACCGTCCATTTCCTCCACCAGTTGGACGTCCCAGTCTTCGTCCAGCCGAATGCCCTCACGCTGGAAGACGGGACTGTGGCGCAGCAGCCACTCGACCGCCCTCTTGACCACCGCCGGCCGAATCAGGCCCGCCCTATAGGCCCGCTTGTACTCTAGCTTTCGCTTGAGGTCCACGTGAATGACCTACATAAGTGGCAGAGTACACAGCTCAGTAGTGACAACCATCTAACAGTGAATCGAGCTGATTGAAAGAACCTGCGCCTGATCCAGATTTCTAGGCAGAACGTTGACGAAGCGACTGAAGTCGGCCTGGATGTTGAGTTGACCACAGGCCCATCGAGGCGAATCTGGCCACCAGATGGGAGGAAGGAGAACTTCTGGAAGAGGATGCGCAGCGCTATCAGCTGCTTCTCCATGGGGCTCAGGTCGCGCAGCTCCTCGGGGATCTCGGGTAGCCAGGTGACAGTTCCTGGGATGGCTTCTAGGGTAGGCTTCCTGTTGGCCATGATGGCCTTGTAGCAGGTGAGGCAGATGTAGTCCAGGCCGGGGATGAGGGGGTGCTCGCGCAGGTGGGGCCGCAGGCGGTTCCAGGCCACTTGCTCCCTGGGAACGTTGCTTCTGAGCTTCTTGACAGAGTGGGGAAAGAAGAGCCGATGGCAGCAGGAGCATGCCAGCGTCGGCCCATGGGAGACGCGCTGCAGGAACTCCCTCTTTCCCTTCTCGATCAGCTGGCGCGTCGCCTCCTCCTCCGTCAGCCCCTTTCCCTGGTCGCTGTCCCAGTCGTCCAACTGGAAGGCAATTCAATTATGAGGTAGCTGCAATTGGCGCAAAGCGAGTCTTAAGTAGAGCTGTAAGACGGACCGATTCTGCGGTCCGGACAACCCGAACCGGACCGGACCAATTCACGGTCCGCCCGGGCCGGACCGGACCAGCCAGACCAGATTTCTCGGCTATACCAGTCATTAAAGTGGCACTGATCTCAAGCTCTAATGTTAGAAGATGAGGAATTGGTTGCTTGTATAGCGCCTATAGGAAGATTCAAGTTACAGAGAGGCACATCTAAGCGCCATGGGCAATATTTTGACATCTTTCTTTATTCAATCTATAGTCATCTGCTACGTACACTGCCCTCAGTATCAACGAACTGAACGAACAGTATCAAGCAACGTGATCTTTGTGTGGACCGTTGACGCCTAACCTGGACCGAAGTCTTTCAAATTATTTGTACCGTACGTAGGTAAGCAAGAAAAGAAGTTGCATATTCTAAACGCCACAGGCGAAATCTTGCCTTCTTGTTGGTCGCGAAGGCCCAAATTTTAACTAAATTCTGAATTTTTCGTTTTAAATAACAGCCAGAGGCAATATTTTGCAACATTTCAAGCGCCGCAGGCGAAAATTTTGTCGATTGTAAGGAGAAACAGTGAAAACACATGTCAATTTTGGACATAACGGGGAGGTTTCTTCGTCTTTGGAAATTTTAATTTTTTGCCCGGACCAATTTGCCCGGTCCGCGGACCGGACCGGACCAAATTTTGCCCGGACCACCCGGACCGGACCGGACCTTACAGCTCTAGTCTCAATCAACGAAGGCCATCACCTTCTCTAAGCCGTCGGATGACGAGTCCTCGCTGGAAACGCCTTTGCTCGACGTGGAAGCCGTCCCAGTCGCGCTGTCAGGTTGGGCTGAACTGCTCCCTCCTTTCGGCTTCTTCTGAAAACTCAGATGCCGAAGTGTCGCAACAGTCAATCAAACTCGAGCAGGGAAGTCACTAATCACCTTTTGTGGAGTGCTGTTATCGTCTGTCGAACTTCTGCTGGAGGCAACGGAGTCGAAGTCGTCCTGAAATACGTTTTACAGTCATGTGTGGAGGCGGAGTGGCATTTGGGGGAGGGGGGGGGGGGGGGGTGGGGTTAAGCCCCCACCACTTTGACCGAGTAAAATATCCCTCTCCACCCCCTGGCAGTTGGAACGAACTCTCACATACGACTATGAATACAGCAGCAGAGAAATGAACAGGGGTCTAGACTAGAATAGTGAAACCGTTGTCACCTTCAAGGCGCCCGCTTTCCTCCTCCATTTGCTCTCAACACGACCAACCCTCTTCTTCAGTGCTTTCCGCTTTCGCTCTCGAGTTGTCGCCACCTCAAGAATTAGACTAATAGTATACTCTCAAAAGACTAAGAGTACTGTAGCCAACACTACAAGCCGACCTCAAATCAATCTGCCCATATGCGAATATCAGTGCAAACACCAATAAACCTCACCTCAGTCAGACCCAGCTCCTTCTGCAGCGACTGGAGGAGTCTGTCGATGGCGCCAGGCAGACGTTGACACTCCCAAAAGAGCTGCGCGTAACGCCTTCTCAGGCCGGCTACCGTCTCCTCGGCCTGTCCCATCGCGGATACGGCAAGCAGTGGCGTCCCTTCCGCTTGAAGGAGTAACTCCACGTATCGAATCTGAACGGTACCTTAGCATTGATTAACTCATTATATAACTTCGTCCCGTAGCGGGTCGCTAACGTCGTTAGTCGGGATTTTCACGCCGACTAACGACGTTAGTCGGAAACAAAGTAGTCTAGCAGCCGACTAAGTTGGGTGAGTCAGTCGCTCGGCTAACGTAAGTGCCGACTAACCCAGATGAGTTGGTGACTCAACTGACCGGGCCCCTCGATTAACACAGCGTCCATAAAATGATCGAGTTGTTAGGGGCCCAACTACTCCTTGCCGACTAACGTCGTTCGTTAGGGCCCGACTAATCTGGCGGTAAATAATGAGCTAAAAGATCAGAACCGCAAATCTTCTATAAGCGCCCCCCCCCCCCCTTGAAGTAACGCCATACTCCCCCCCCCCCCCACCAAACAATAAGCGCTCCTTCTCGAGTGAGGTTGGAAAAATATCGCCCCCCCCCCCCCCCCCTCTCTAAGTGCCCACAGCAATACATTGTTTTATGTACGTCTACTTCGTTCAGTTACGTATTGCTCA
>JASAMZ010002438.1:0-11211 GCA_030248115.1 Linhomoeus sp. GSCO2_2
TGGGTAGGGCAGGCAATGTGCAACTCCATACGCCTAGCAACTACGCGCGTAGGCATACTGTAAGTGAAAAAATTCAAATTTTTGAATTTTGATATAGACTGTGGAGCTTGCTTGGAAAGGCAGGCGAAGCAGTTGGTATGCCAATTGGGTAGGGTAGGCAATGTGGAACTTTACACGCCCAGCCACGCTGCACGTAGGCATACTGTAAGTAAGAAAATTCAAATTTTTGAATTTCGCTCTAGACAGTGGAAGCCCCATGGAAGGTGATGCATGGAAGGCAATATGACAGCATGATAGGGTAGCGAGTGTGCAACTTCACAGAGTTTAGCACGTCGCGCAAAAAACTACGCAAATGATAACTTTCCATCGACAAAAGTTTCTTCCAAGCACGGGAATCGAACCAAGCAGATATTGTCACATAGTGATACAAAAGAGATGTGATTTGGCGGTTGTCGAGCGAGGCGCGCAGCGCCGAGCGAGACGAAAAGCCTGGAGCGGGCGAGCGAAGCGAGCCCGCGCAGGGCTTTTCTCCGCGCGCGCCGAAGGCGCGCGCCCAGGCCGCTAGTTCTACCCCTTAATCCCTGGTTGTCTGTCTGTGATTCTGTTTGCTCCAATCAGCCCGACCGACTGGGCCCCTAAACCCTGGCGACCTATGGGGCGCTACCCTTGGTCAGTGCCACAGATGTGTCGAAACTGGTCCGTTGCGCGGGAAAGCTTACTGTAGCCGAGAAAATTCGAATTTTTGCATTTCTGAGACGACCGTGGAGCGCGCTTGGACAGGCGGGCGAAGCGGTTGGTATGCCAGCTGTGTAGGGTAGGCAATGTGCAACTCCACACGCCTAGCCACGCCGCGCGTAGGCGTACTGTAAGTAAGAAAATTCAAATTTTTGAATTTCGCTGTAGACTGCGGAGGCCGCATGGAAGGTGATGCGTGGAAGCCGATATGACAGCATGATAGGGTAGCAAGTGTGCAACTTCACAGAATTTAGCACGTTCCGCAAAAAATCCGCAAATGATAACTTTTGCACCAACAAAAGTTTCTTCCAAGCACGGGAATCGAACCGAGCAGATCATCATACAGTGAAACAAAAGGCAAGTGAGTCGGCGGCTGTCGAGCGAGGCGCGCAGCGCCGAGCGAGACGAAAAGCCTGGAGCGGGCGAGCGAAGCGAGCCCGCGCAGGGCTTTTCTCCGCGCGCGCCGAAGGCGCGCGCCCAGGCCGCTAGTTCTCCCCCTTAATCGCCGGTTGTGAGTCTGTGATTCTGTTTGCTCCAATCAACCCGCCCGACTGGGCCCGTATACCCTGGCGGCCTATGGGGCGCTACCCTGGGGCGGGTCCACTGATTTGCCGAAACTGGTCCGTTACGCGGAAAAGGCTACTGTAGGCGAGATAATTCAAATTTTTGAATTTCTGAGACGACCATGGAGCGCGCTTCGAAAGGCAGGCGAAGCGGTTGGTATGCCAGGTGTGTAGGGTAGGCAATGCGCAACTATACACGCCTAGCCACGCCGCGCGTAGGCATACTGTAAGTGAGAAATTCAAATTTTTGAATTTCGCTAAAGACAGTGGAGGCCGCATGGAAGGTGATGCATGGAAGGCAATATGACAGCATGATAGGGTAGCAAGTGTGCAACTTCACAGAGTTTAGCACGTTGCGCAAAAAATCCGCAAATGGTAACTTTCCATCAACAAAAGTTTCTTCCAAGCACGGGAATCGAACCAAGCAGATAGTGTTACACACAGTGAAGCAAATGAGAGGTTAGGTGGCGGCTGTCGAGCGAGGCGCACAGCGCCGAGCGAGACGAAAAGCCTGGAGCGGGCGAGCGAAGCGAGCCCGCGCAGGGCTTTTCTCCGCGCGCGCCGAAGGCGCGCGCCTCGGCCGCTAGTTCTCCCCCTTAATCCCTGGTTGTCTGTGAGTCTGTCTGTGATTCTGTTTGCTCCAATCGTCCCGCCCGACTGGGCCCGTAGGCCAACCCGGCCTATGGGGCGCTACCCTGGGGCGGGCCCACAGATTTGCCGAAACTGGTCCGTTACGCGGGAAAGCCTACTGTAGCCGAGAAAATTCGAATTTTTGAATTTCTGAGACGACCGTGGAGCGCGCTTGGAAAGGCGGGCGAAGCGATTGGTATGCCAGCTATGTAGGGTAGGCAATGTGCAACTCCACACGCCGAGCCACGATACGGGTAGTCATACTGTAAGTGAGAAAATTCAAATTTTTGAATTTCGCTTTTGACAGTGGAGGCCGCATGGAAGGTGATACATGGAAGGCAATATGACAGCATGACAGGGTAGCAAGTGTGCAACTTTTCAGACTTTAGCACGTTGCGCAAAAAATCCGCAAATGGTAAGTTTTGCATCAACAAAAGTTTCTTCCAAGCACGGGAATCGAACCAAGCGGATATTGTCACACAGTGAAGGAAATGAGAGGTTAGGCGGCGGCTGTCGAGCGAGGCGCGCAGCGCCGAGCGAGACGAAAAGCCTGGAGCGGGCGAGCGAAGCGAGCCCGCGCAGGGCTTTTCTCCGCGCGCGCCGAAGGCGCGCGCCCAGGCCGCTAGTTCTACCCCTTAATCCCCGGTTGTCTGTCTGTTTGTCTGTGATTCTGTTTGCCCCAATCATCCCGCCCGACTGGGCCCGAATACCCTGGCGACCTATGGGGCGCTACCCTGGGGCGGGCCCACTGATTTGCCGAAACTGGTCCGTTACGCGGAAAAGGCTACTGTAGGGGAGAAAGTTAATTTTTGAATTTCGCTCTAGACAGTGGAGCCTGCTTGGAAGGGCGGGCAAGGCGGTTGGTATCTTGGGTGTGTAAGGTGGGTAATGTGCAACTTCACGCGCCGGGCCACGACGCGCTGCGGTGTACTGTAAGTGAGAGATTTCAAATTTTTGAATTTCGCTCTAGACAGCGGAGCCTGCTTAGAAGGGCGGGCAAGGCGGTTGGTAACCTGGGTGTGTAGGGTAGGCAATGTGCAACTTCACGCACCTGGCCGCGACGCGCTGCGGTGCACTGTAAGTGAGAAAATTCAAATTTTTGAATTTCGCCCTAGGCAGTGAGGCCTGCTTGGCACGGCGCGCAAGTAAGCTGATATGACAGCCAGATAGGGCAACGGAGCAAGACTGCACGTGCGCAGTATAGACGCGCGGAAGTGTACGGTAGTGAAAAATTCAAATTTTTAAGTCTCTTACATAATATCAATGTAAAACAGAGTAATGGTTAGGCGGCGGCTGTTGAGCGAGGCGCGCAGCGCCGAGCGAGACGAAAAGCCTGGAGCGGGCGAGCGAAGCGAGCCCGCGCAGGGCTTTTCTCCGCGCGCGCCGAAGGCGCGCGCCCAGGCCGCTAGTTCCTCCCATTAATCCCTGGTTGTCTGTTTGTTTGTCTGTGATTCTGTTTGCCCTAATCAGCCCGCCCGACTGGGCCCATATACCCTGGCGGCCTATGGGGCGCTACCCTGGGGCGGGCCCACTGATTTGCCGAAACTGGTCCGTTACGCGGAAAAGGTTACTGTAGGCGAGAAAATTCAAATTTTTGAATTTCCGAGACGACCGTGGAGCGCGCTTGGAAAGGCAGGCGAAGCGGTTGGTATGCCAGTTGGGTAGGGTAGGCAATGTGGAACTTCACACGCCCAAGCACGCCGCGCGTAGGCATACTGTAAGCGAGAAAATTCAAATTCTTGAATTTCGCTATAGACAGTGGAGGCCGCATGGAAGGTAATGCATGGAAGGCAATATGACAGCGTGATAGGGTAGCAAGTGTGCAACTTCACAGAGTTTGGCACGCTGCGGAAAAAAACCGCAAATGATAACTTTCCATCAGCAAAAGTTTCTTCCAAGCGCGGGAATCGAACCAAGCAGATATCCTTACACAGTGAAGCAAATGAGAGGTTAGGCGGCGGCTGTCGAGCGAGGCGCGCAGCGCCGAGCGAGACGAAAAGCCTGGAGCGGGCGAGCGAAGCGAGCCCGCGCAGGGCTTTTCTCCGCGCGCGCCGAAGGCGCGCGCCCAGGCCGCTAGTTCCTCCCCTTAATCCCTGGTTGTCTGTTTGTTTGTCTGTGATTCTGTTTGCCCTAATCAGCCCGCCCGACTGGGCCCATATACCCTGGCGGCCTATGGGGCGCTACCCTGGGGCGGGCCCACTGATTTGCCGAAACTGGTCCGTTACGCGGAAAAGGTTACTGTAGGCGAGAAAATTCAAATTTTTGAATTTCCGAGACGACCGTGGAGCGCGCTTGGAAAGGCAGGCGAAGCGGTTGGTATGCCAGTTGGGTAGGGTAGGCAATGTGGAACTTCACACGCCCAAGCACGCCGCGCGTAGGCATACTGTAAGCGAGAAAATTCAAATTCTTGAATTTCGCTATAGACAGTGGAGGCCGCATGGAAGGTAATGCATGGAAGGCAATATGACAGCGTGATAGGGTAGCAAGTGTGCAACTTCACAGAGTTTGGCACGCTGCGGAAAAAAACCGCAAATGATAACTTTCCATCAGCAAAAGTTTCTTCCAAGCGCGGGAATCGAACCAAGCAGATATTCTTACACAGTGAAGCAAATGAGAGGTTAGGCGGCGGCTGTCGAGCGAGGCGCGCAGCGCCGAGCGAGACGAAAAGCCTGGAGCGGGCGAGCGAAGCGAGCCCGCGCAGGGCTTTTCTCCGCGCGCGCCGAAGGCGCGCGCCCAGGCCGCTAGTTCTACCCCTTAATCCCTGGTTGTCTGTCTGTGACTCCGTTTGACCTAATCGTCCCGCCCGACTGGGCCCGTAGGGCGGCCCGGCCTATGGGGCGCTACCATTGGGCGAGCCCACAGATGTGCCGAAACTGGTCCGTTACGCGGGAAAGCCTACTGTAGCCGAGAAAATTCGAATTTTTGAATTTCTCAGACGACCGTGGAGCGCGCTTGGAAAGGCGGGCGAAGCGGTTGGTATGCCAGCTGTGTAGGGTAGGCAATGTGCAACTTTAGGCGTCTAGCCACGCCACGCGTAGGCATACTGTAAGTGAGAAAATTCAAATTTTTGAATTTCGCTATAGACTGTGGAAGCCGCATTGAAGGTCATGCGTGGAAGCCGATATGACAGAACGATAGGGCAGCAAGTGTGCAACTGCACAGAGTTTAGCACGCCGCGCAAAAAATCCGCAAATAATAAATTTTCCATCAACAAAAAATTTGCTCCAAGCAAGGGAATCGAACCGAGCAGATATCATCATACAGTGAAACAAAAGGTAAGTGAGTCGGCGGCTGTCGAGCGAGGCGCGCAGCGCCGAGTGAGACGAAAAGCCTGGAGCGGGCGAGCGAAGCGAGCCCGCGCAGGGCTTTTCTCCGCGCGCGCCCAGGCCGCTAGTTTAGCATAATGGCTAGAGGGAGGGGGTGGGGGGGGGGGAGAGGGGCTCCAAGAAATCTCGGTGTTCCAAGCGGACCAGTACAGTAACCCCATAGATGCAAGTTCCCACTAAACAAACTCGTCACCTCAACCGCAGGGGTAGAATCAACATCCTTAGCTGGTTTCTTATCCCCCTCCCTAAACGAGGCGACAATCCCATCCCAATTGTCCGCCAGCCGTCTTCTAATCTCTTCCAATTCTTCGTCCTGTTCGTCATCGTCGTTACCGTCGTCATTGTCCACACTGCTCTGCTCGTCCTCCCTGGAAGACAAGAGGAGTTGTATGCGGGAATAATTTTTCGCAAAATATCGGAACAAAATGCGTATGGTAACTGGATACGATAATTTGGTAACTGATTGGGTATACGCCACAATTGGCCGAGCCCCCCCCCCCCCCCCCTTTGGAAATCTTGTTTGGAAAGTTGGCAATTTGTCCACACTCCCAAAATGGGTAAAGTTTCGCCAAAAAGTGCTGCATTGTAGTACACGCACAAACGATTCTGGACAAATTTTGGACTTCCCCAACCCAAATTCGTCCTCTAGAGCAGCGCTCACGCCTATTGGAAAGATCTACTGCTTTGCGCAGGGCAAATATCGTAAATCTCCAATAAACGCCCCACCTTAGAGGTTGGTTGACAGAATAAGCGCCCATACTGTGCTGATTGGCGGATTTACAGCAAATGGAAATAATACACCAAAGACCCTTACTCTATGGCCCTCTGTCTCAGGGCCTCCAGTTCGGATTCGGAGAGTTTCTCGGGAGAGCGCATCAGCAGCGTGATCTCGTCCATCACCTCGTTGGCCTGTAGACAATTCAGAGGTCTTATTATGTGCTAAATAGGTGAGAGGAAAAAGTCACATGAGAACGAGGGATAGTCCCCAATATCTGTCTAAATGGGGCGGGGGGGGGGACGGTCGGTTCGGAGGGAGGGGGGGGGGGGATTGGCCCATCAAAATCAAGTAGCCAAAAGAAAAGAACAAACAGAACAGGACGACAAAACGGTGTTACTATTCCCCCCCCCCCCACCCTAAAGTTCATCCAAAGCGCCAAGATTAGCCACAAATCACTGTAACAAAGCCATTCCCACCCCCCCCCCCCCCCCCCCCCCCCCAAGCCTCCTGGCCATGGGACTGGATCATACCGCCCTGTCCGACCGCACGCAACACAGCCATCACCAGGCGGAGCATCAGCAACGCACGACAACCCACTCCTGTCAATCAACCTTCAGTCGTCATGCGCATCATTTCGCATGCGTCATTTCCACCACCCCATCGCACCACAGCGCGTGCCCGCCGATACGTAATGCGATGCAGGACGTGCACACTTGTAGTGGATTAGAGTTCCAACTCTGGTAAGTACGGTATTCGTTTCGCTGCGTCAAATTTGATTCTGCCGTGGTTACTATACAAGCTGCTTTCTCTGTCGTCGCGTATCTAAGCTTTTATGTAGGTAGAAGTACTCGACTGCTTCATATCATCGTATCTTGGAAATTTCTGATTTCTTCTTCTAACGACGTGTCGCGTTGTGGCTCCGCGTTTCGTTAAAATTGTGATTTGTGGAACGAATGCTTGTAAGATACGTTTGTCGTTCACTAAGACGTGCACCGCGAACTTTGCGCTTGAGGACAATCGCTTTTGTTGGTGGGGGGATAGATGTAAGAGTACGGATATACGCGCATACGTATAGGACGTGCTGATTGGTTGTTAGGCCTATAGGCCACGCCCCTTCGTGTATCTTGTCTCGTCGCCCCGTTCTCTAGTGGTCAGTCTTGGATGGAAGAAGAAAGAAAGAACCCCCGACGTTTACACTTGTCAAGTTCAGCCTCCTTTGTACAGGGTGGCTCGCGAAACCTTTTAAGCGACTTTTGAGGGGCAATGCGCAAAATAAGGGTAAACCCTCTCAGAAATAGCGCCGCAGGCGAAAATTTTCGCTCAAAACTATCATTTTCAGTGAAATTTCGGCCGTTCGCTTCGCCCTTCCCGGGGGGGGGGGGGTGGGGCCGTTGACCCCCCCCCCCCCTACCCCCCTCCCGGCGGCATCTATGAACGCAACATAACTTGCGCGAACCGATAAAATACCTCATACTACAAATTTTACACAATTTTCCACAACGCAGGTCTTCCCAACTTCGCCATAGCCCACTCAGATCGCCTATTTGCTGTCGGAGTGTGTACGGTACTGACACTTCGAGCCACCCTGTAGTCTAGTACACCTACCTACCGAACCTGTACATTAGAGCCTAGGCACGCCTCTCATGGCCCAGTTGATGTTCAAGGTTGGCGGCTGCCCTCCTCTGTTGTGGTCGTCGTGGTGGACGTTGTCGCAGGCTGTTGGGGCCGCCCCAGTCACTGGGGGTTTCAGCATACCCTGGTAGTGGCAGCTCATGACCTCCCAGTACTCCTTGGAGCCGCGCGCGATGCCCGCCTAGATAGGAATCGGACGGGCTGCCATGGCAACTATGTACTTGCTTGAGCTTGTGTGCGGATACCAAACTGTACAAGCTGTTCTCAATATGTGCGACGAAGCAACACGCCTGGGCACATGGCCTCGTCTTGTCATTGGCACGTCGTCATATGTCTCCAAATCCTAGCCAAAGCAACCATGATCAAATTTCTTCCAAAGCAGGCTTTGCTTAGACTTGGGCTTTGACTTTGGCGCAGGCAGAAGCTCAAGCATAGGCCTAGGCTAGGCTTAGGCATAGGCTAAAGCGTAGGCCTAGTCTAGGCTCAGGCAGAGGCTCAACCATAGGCCTAGGCTAGGCTTAGGCATAGGCTAAAGCGTAGGCCTAGGCTAGGCTCAGAAATAGGCTCAGCTGAAGCTTAGGCTGAGATTAACGCTTATGTGTAGCTTTGCTCCGCCTAAAATCTGGTGTGCGCGTGTCAACGGTAACATATCCATGGAACCCTGGACTATGAACAGATGACACCCTATCGATTCCAATAGACTGATTACCCAATGGTAGCGCGTCTGACCTCTTTGGCCGCCGTCGTCAGGTCGCACACGTGCTCCCCCAGCTCCTTCCGCATGGCGTGACAGTAGTAGAGATAGTCCGCCTGGGGATTGCTCCTGCCCAGCAGCTGAAGAAGAATTGTGGTACTGTAGCTTCTAGATTTGAATTTTCAAAATTTCGCGCGCTATACCCCACCCCTTCAAGTGTTCCCATCATGTCGCAGGGCCGTTTGATGGGCGCAGTCAACGCGGCGATCTTCTTCTCCAACATGTGAATACAATAGAGAACTTGTATGGCTTCACACTTTCCAAACTTTAGTAATTCGTGCTGGAATTTGCTAAGATTGACAATACACTTTCACTTCGCACACTCGCAAGGTGCTCGCCCGGGGTTGAGCAGGTGTGCGCTCTGTGCCCCAACGGTACATTCTAGTTTGCTGTAATCTTGCCGCGTGCAGAGAAAGGGTTTTACGAGAGAAGTCACAATGTGTAATGGAGTGGCGTCCGTCACGAGGACTTTGTTTGTTCAGACGACAGCGTATACGCGGTTAGATAAGTGTTTTGATTGAAAGAACTAACAAAGACATCTAGTGAACTGAATTCACTTTTGAGCAAGCTATCATCCGCATCGTGTGATCATCCAGTAAGGAATTCCATTGCTTCCCGATTCGGCTTGTTCACTTGACAGTTTAAACATATCGGGTCTCGAACGGAAGTGCCTCTTGACAGAGGGCTACGGTAGATCATCCAGTCCGATTTGCATACAAACTACGCAAAGCCTCAGAATTGCCGTTTTGCTCTAAGAAATCGCAAGAAATTGTGTCAGCGACAATTTGTGATTGTTTGCATTATGGTAGACGTGGCAGGTACCTCTGCATCGTCGTCGACTGACTTGAAACCGCAAAAATTGTCACAATCCCCTCAAAAAAGTGCCCAGAATGATGAGGAAGTTTGGACAACGGAAGAGAAACTGCATTTGGTGGCCGTCTTGGCCAAACACGGCGACGGGGATTGGTGGGACTTTGAATAAATTGTGATCGAATCAAAATTCCATGAGATTTTATTCATTTTGTAATTATCAGGCTGGTCGCCAGTCGCGAAATGCGGAAACTCATGCCCATTCTGCAGTCGGACGAATTGCGTCGCGTCGAGAGCTTCTTTTCCGACAAAGTGGGTGAATAGATTTTGTCGATTGTTGTCTAAATGTCTAGAAATACATGTACAGCTACAGGGTGGGCCAAAAAAACCTGGACCCCTAACTTTCACGTCGTCGTTCTCGCGCGCCTTATGGCCGATTCAACCAAAATTTCTGGAATACATGCCCCATTATGTTCTACACTTACTCCTAAAATTTCAGCTCGCCTAAATTACTGTAGCTCGCACGAGAACGTTTGCCGCCGACTCATAGCAAGATATTCGTGTTAACGCGCTCGTTCTCCGACATCTGCGGGTGGAGGATCACTTTCAAACTTTCAATAAAGAAAGTTCATTGTGGTCACGTGTTGCCTTACCATATAACGTTGACTAAGATTTCACAGCGGCATAGGTGCGATCCAGAATTGGGCCAGGGGGGGTCTTTGGGGTTTCGGGGGCAGCTCTCTGGATCAGGAATCCGTTTCCTGATTGGCTCAACGGAGGTAGATAAATGTACCAAAAAAGTGCCAAAAATTAGCTATTTTTGCTCTATTTTGATGCGAAATTCATAGAAAATGGCCAAACTACGCAAAAATATCGCCGCAGGCGAAAATTTTGACCAATTTTGGACTGATTTTGGGAAAATTTTCGTTAAATTCTTCGGCTTCTCTGGGTAAGTGGGGGGGGGGGGGTCCGGCGAAAATTTGGAGGGGGGGGGGCAGGGGTATCCGTTTGACGTCCCGTCCGGAGACCAAGGCTAGGGGGGGGGGGACTATTCCCCCCCCCCCCCAATCGCACCTATGCACAGCGGATGTGCCGCCAACAAATCACAGATTGCTTCAGAATCTCGCGTGCTCGATCTGTCCGCCCCCATTTCGACGAGCGCGTGAACACAAAAATTTTGCTATGGGCCGGCGGCGAGCGTTCTCGTGTGAGCTAAAGTAATCTGGGCAAGCTGGAAATATTAGGAGTAAGTGTAGAACATAACGCGCTGTGCACTCTAGAAATTTTGATTCGATCGGGGGTAAGGCGCGCGAGGACGACGACGTGAAAGTGAGGGGTCCAGGTTATTTTTGGCCCACCCAGTATTTTTGCCAAAACTTCTATTCGCCAACAGAATTGCGCAAGACAATACAGTCTTTTTCTGTGGAAACAATACGTAACTGAACCAAGTAAGAGTGCATAAAACGTATTGCTCCATCTTGTAGGGTCGTATGGTCTATACGAATCTCTTTGTACAGTGAGTTGTTCATCTGAAGCCACAACAATGCAGCGTGCACCAAGGGAACTCTGACAGCACCAGTGTAGTTTGCCGAGGTACACAGAACTGCCGCGTTTCCTCGAAATTTCTAGGCAAGATTCTCACAATTTCTGTCGGTTCACTCTGAAAATGCACACTCATGCCATATTGGCCATATTGCCCTCCTTTCGGCAAAACAAGTAATGTCATGTAAGTCTGTATTTTGCATACACAAATCGTCGCTCAAGGAAATTCAGTGTCTTGATCACATCTGGGACAGGATCAAGCGAGAGGCCATTGTACCATGAACGAGCTGGGATTTTGTCTTGTTTGAGACTCTGTTGGGATATATTGCATATTTTGTCCCATTTCTTCAGTCCAATTGTCACGACTGCCGGAGAAAGTATCTTTAAATCTTGTGACTTGTCGGCAAATAACATCTTGGAACAAATCATACAAGGAGTTTTAGATACAGAACTGCATGAGTTCTCGTAGTCCATTTCAGAGCAATATGTAATCTAACGCGA
>JASAMZ010002441.1:0-20000 GCA_030248115.1 Linhomoeus sp. GSCO2_2
CACCAGGCGTCTTCAGTCGTCAGCGTCGACCTCGGCGCTGCCGAAGAGAGCGCCGTACGCGCAGCCGCAGATGACAAGGACGTTGTCGAGCAGTGGAAGCTTGAGAAACGGCCAGCGACAACTCCGGCAGGACATCATGGATCGCGACAGTTTCCACTTTGTCCAAACGAAAGGTCGGCAGATTTCGCGAACGATTTTCAACGTGGAACTAGTACCACCTCAGCTAGAAGTTAAAACGCTTCCAGCCGGCTACCATCCGCGCATCGTTCTGCGCTCCGGTTCGCCCAAAATCCTGTCCGAAAGGAACTATCAGCCGCCGATTCGCCGCAGCGGCCACGGAATCGACTATGGCGGCCCCCGGAGCTTCGTTCCAAAGAGAAGCGTCGAGGTGCAAACCAACGTGGAAGCCAGCGGCAAGCAGACGCCGTCGCTCGAAGTTGGCGCCACGCGTCAGCAAGTCGAGAGCGCTTCCCACAACGGGCTTCTACTGACCGTCGACACTGGAGATGGGCATCGAGAACACCGTACACCCTCGCCCGAAGTCTCACTCAGCATTCCGTACGCGCCGTCTCCGGTCCTGAAGAGTTCGCTCCACGCGCGTTCCTTGCCGAGCGTCCGGAATCGGAGTCTGCGGCGGGACGAGAGAGCACCGAACAAGTAAGAGTTGCCAAATGCTTCAAGTAAAGTTTAAAGCTTGATCGTACACTGTTCATGCTGATCGTTGACGGGTGCTACCCAACTGAAAGAGTACCTCCAATCCAATGTTCCGAGCGGTTTTTGTGTCGACAGAGCCAAGTATCTTGTCTGTGAAGGGTCGTTACACCGTGGTCGTTCTGCTTACCTCCAAGCAAGATTCCTAACCGTACTTGACCATCCGTATCTGGAACTTTTGCATTATTCAGAGAGGATGAGTTGAAGTACTTCGATTTCGTCGAGAACTTGACGAGGGAAATCGTCGAGAGAGGGGTCTACAGCGATAGGTGCGAAAATCTAAACATTTAAAGTTGCATAATCATGGCAAAACGTTCAACCGTTCACAGGGTTCTCAAGACGACCATAGCGCGGCATATGGAGAGCAGGAAGAACGATCTGAATCCTGTAAGTTTAATCCCATATTATGGTAAACTGCCAATGAATTCACCGTATCCAAAACTGTTGTCAAGTGTCGCTTCAGTCGAAGGTGCGCAGTCTAGTAGAGAAGCTGCTGGAAGACTTGGGAGTCGGCAGCGAAGGCCTTCTCAGCGTCTACGCCGAGCAAGCGGCCCACCCGGAGAACTTCAGCGCCTTCTCTCACGAGGGCAAGGAAACGCAAGAGGTGGAAGAGGTGGCCGGGCACACCAAAAGGAGAATGTGGGACCCTGGCAACTTTGTAGCGTCCAGCGGATACGGTGGCTCCAGCGAGGTACAGTGTTCTGAGGGTGGGGGGGGGGGGGGGGCACTTACATTCCACAGTATTTCAAGTAAGACCACTTAAACATTATTGTACTTGCACTCTACCGCCTACTGTAGATGAGCATATGTATCTAGATGCAAGTCTAAACGCCTCCCAATAACGAGCTGTGCGGGGTCGCTTGGAAGAAGACCTAGTGAAACCTTTTGCGGCTTGCAAGTGCAATACTAGCATTCAGTTCAATACTAACTGTTCTTGTCCTATGCACTTCAGCTCCACGAGTTTGTCCGGGAGCAGCACACGGAGCGTGCCCATGAGAACTCCAAAGAGGAAGCCGTAGCAGATTACAGCTTCTCCATCGACGACGGCGACATCGACGACATTCTCGAAGGGCGCGACCTTCACAAACTACTGGCCAAGAAGCGAAGGCCGAGGACAACGCCGGGTGGCGGCTTTCAAAATGGAAAGCCGCAACCTGAAGCTTCTGAGGAAGACGACGACGACAGGACAATCAATGGAGACGTCAGCGAGCTTGAACTGGAGCAGGAAAAGGATAAACCGACTGACAGTAGTAACGACGTAAAGCCCGACGAACAAACTGCCAAGCCCCCTTCTCGTTCTTCTTCATACTCTGAAGCATTTTCTCAAGAGGAGGAAGAGAGGCAGGGAAGCGCCGAACGAGCGTCCCGTAGCTCCAGCTCTTCGTCCTCTCGCCACAGCTCCTCCGCCTCCTCCTCCAGGAGTGCCACTCCGACGTCCTCCTCGCGAGCTCCCACTCCCTCCGGCGGGGAGTCGCCATCGTTGGAGAGAGCGAGGACGCCCGCCGATCGACTGCAGCCTCCGCCCGAGAGGAAGGAGTCCAACGTCGTTCTGACCTCCTCTACCAATAGCGGAGAGTTCAACCTGGAAGCGAAGCCGCCCAGCAGACTGGAGTCGGACGGCTCGATCGAGCCCTTCGTCGCTCCGCATAGAGAGATGGAGGAGGAGCAAGATCCGCCTCCACCTTACCCATCACAAGATGACTCCCCGAAAGGGATCGCTCAAAGCGACGAGACGACGACGCAACTGATGGATGACGTGCGGAGCAAGCGCGAGACCTTCCTGCAGCGAGTGCAACAGCTGGAGAGCGCCATCGACGGGCGGGCAGCGACCCAGACGTCGGATCGGCGACCCTCTGACGCAGCGGAATACGACGTCGAGGAAGCGGAGGAAGCCGATGAGCAAGAGGAGAGCTTCGCGGAAGAAGCCGATTCCTACTCCAGCGACCCGGAGGAAGAAGCGGAAGAGGTGGACGACGACGATGAAGTCGACAGCGCCGCCGCCTACGACGGGAAGACGATGCCGTTTGAGCGGCCGGACCTGCCGCCCCTCAGCCCCATTGAAGAGATCCCCGAACAAAACCAAAGGAGTCACGTCTCGAACTGATCGGTGTAGGTTGCTTGTTGCTTTAGTCTTGCGGCCAGGTGTGTGATACTACAGTAGGTGTAGAACGTGTGATACCACAGTACACATACGTAGTCTGCAGCAGGCAGATGGATTTCTCCGTCTCCCTCCTCAATACACATACACCGTCAACCAACTGAAGCACTATTCTACCAATTGAAAGGTCAAAGATGAAACTTCGCAACGCGTGAATCGCGAAACTTGAAGTAGCCCTAACAATGCCGATGGACCCTTTGCAAGTCCTTGTAGTGTCGTGTGGGTGCTGTAACAATAGCACTTCTGAGCTCTCCCACTTCAGAATTCGTCATGGTACATGTAGATGCAGGTATCTCATGTGTCGTCGTTGATTCAAATAGCCTTAGAGACGTCGCTGGTCGCCAAATACAAACGGAACTTGCTCCAAAATGAATAACCTAATTTTGGCTTGCCTCGCGGTTGTGAGCGCGGTTGGCGTCGTCTCCAGCATGCCAATGGTATGTAGGTAGAAATGTTCGTAGTTATCTTACATAAGCCGAGAGTGGGTTAGACACTGCGTCTCCAGTTCCGGCCATGCTTCCCATTCTGTGATTCGTCGTCGTCGTTCTCGTCCTCCTCATCGATGTCGGGCAGGCGCTATCGCGGCAACGGCGGCCGTCGAGACTTCGACTTCGACGGCGACGACGACGACGACGTCGACCACATCGTCGTCGTGACAGGTTGTATGGAGTGCGAGGCGAGATGACAATCAAAGTAGCGTTGTCCTGACGAAACGTGATCGGTATGATTTCGCAGGAGGGAACGGCGACCGAAGGAGGAACAGGAACGGAGCGGGAAATCGTCGCCGACGGGTGGGAGGCGGCGGTCGTCGCCGACGCGTGGACTCGATCGACTTCAGCAACAGCGGCATGACTCTGAGCGAGGCGGACGAGATCGTCGCCACCTTCGACACCCTCGACCACGACGAGAAACTGGAGCTGGTCCTCGAACTCTCCGACATGTGCAACGGTGGGCGCAGTAGCAATCGTCTATGGCCGAAATGGTGCCATTTCGCCAGAAATGTTGCACGCGATGTATTTAGCGTTTTAATGAATGATGCAGATTGTTAGGCTGTTTCCTCGAGCTTCCAAATCATCACCTTTTGAGAGTTGGTCTGATTTGTCATTAGTACATACAAGTGGTGCGATTTCCAGGTGACCGCCGCATGGATTTCTCCCGCTACCGAAACAGCCGATTCGGCCGAAATCGCCGAAGGCGGCGAAATCGACTCAACTGATACAATCAATGGTTGAGACGGAAAGAGAACACCGCTCGTCACGCGTTTCAAGCAGTCGGTGTATGGAGCTCTCAGTGTTATGATTGATCGCTTGCAGAACCCTGCACTGCACAAATATGTGCAAAACGCCATAATCAGTTGACACCATCGAATGTCCGTCTCTACCCGGCCTTCGCCTTGTCCTGCAGCAGACGTTTGATCTCGCGCGGCTCCTTCTGGCAGAAGCAGGCGCGGTAGGTGGCCTTCCTTCTCTCCTTCTTCAAGTCCGACGGCTTCTCCACCTTCTCGAGAACGGAGCGACAGAAGCAGCTGTTCATGACTAGTCCCTCTTTGCGACATTCGCGCTCGCAGCTGTCGGCCAGGCACTTGTCCAGGCTGGGGAAGTTGCAGCTGAGCATGACCAGGAAGCTGCAGGTGGCCCTGCAGCGGAACCGGCTACTCGCCTGACGTTTCACGAGAGACCTGCCGCCTGCTTCGTGATCGGCTTCAGAAGTTGTCCAGAAGGCGTCTAGACGACGCGTGTGGGTCGATGCAAAAGATGGAAAAATCAAGCAGCAGAATGCGATGACGGAACAAATCCACAGCTTGACAAGTCTTCCCATTGCGTGACGCATGAGGACAATGACAGGGTTAGACGACGTAAGAGGTGATTGTGTGAGGGAAGAGAGTGAAAGGGAGCTTCCCTTTCTAATGACGACCGCGTCGCATTCTCCCTTTCAAGTGCTTGGAGCGAGTACAAGGCAGGAACGAGAATTGAGAGGGAAGAAAGCGGTTGTCGGCAGATCATGTGAGCGCGCGACAAGGACGCCAGCGAGCTCGGGTTCGGCGGCTGCAGACGGAGGCAATAAATTATGACGCAGAGCGACAGCGACGCAGCGCGCACTCAAAAGGCGCACGACTTGTCTTCATACGATTGCGCAAAAGGCATGCAACTTCGCCGTGTCTAAGCAATGGATACCGCCGCTCTGTATGTGTTCATCAACTTCAGTCATTGTACGCAGACGATTTTCTTGAATCTTGACTAACCAAACGGTGTGCTAACCTTGAGTTATCACGACTGCTACTGACAACGCTACAACCATCACAATGTTCATCGCTAAAGCAGAAGCTCCGGCAGGTAGGGGATTCTCAATATCCGGAAGGACCACCTGACTCTCTTCAATGTCTTCCAATTCCGTCTTTGTCGTCTCCGCAAATGTGCTGCTGTCGGTCAGCTGAAGAAGAACCGCGGAATGTTTCGGTCAGTCTATTCAGAAGCAAGAAGACTGCTATGTTTTGCTTCCAGTGTATTACCGCCGATAATGGGTAGAAAGGGATCCGACCTGGAAGTCGAAAAGGCACTCGACGTTCTGTCCGCAGACTCTCTGCTGTTCGGGCGTGCCGTCGCCTGGGGAGGGCAGGTCGAATCTTGGCCGGTAGTTGGGTCTGTGATAGGTGTTGAAGTCTTCCCCCTCCCGGTAGGTGAACAGACTCGTCCCCTCATCCAGAACCCCTGGAAGAAGTTGGTGTGAAGCAGCCAGCTTCAGATGAGAACAGAAATGGGTTCTACCTAATGCTTACATTTCATTCCGAATTTCGTGTGTACTTGCTCCAAGTCATGCAAGTCCAGTTTAAGGACCTCCCCCGAGGGAAGGGTGAAGTCATTGGACCTGTTTTTGTCCCAGGTGCCCAGCAGACCCTCTGTCGTGTCTGCAAATTGCAATTAAGATACTTTGTGGGGCAATTCTCCAATATGTGCAAAACTGAATAGAGAGGTCGCAAACCCCACCAACCTCTGAGATTGTCGGGGTCTAAGAGGAAGACGGCGGCCACAGCTCCTTCCTGCTCTCTGAATCTGGCGGACACCAAACCATCGAAGGAAACAGCAGTCTCGCCCGTGTCTTGGATTCGCGTGAAGGCCACGCCTGAGTGAGTAGCGACGTTTCACTCTGTCTTTATGTAGCGTGTCAGGCGCTACTCGATGGTGAAATTCACGCTTCGCCAACAGCCATTTGTTGAAACACAAGAGGTTTAGCGCTGTGCGCACCTTTATAGTTGAGGGTGATTTCGGTGGCCTGGTTGGGCGGCAGTTTCAGGTCGAGATATTGGCCGTTGAGGTAGAAGACTAAGCCTTCCTCCTCCCTCCTCTCCACCTGCACTGTCTGCGCCTCCTCCGCCTTCATCACAAAGGCCGAGAACACCGTCGCTGAATCAATCGAAGTCGAAGAAAATCGAAGATAAAGCACACAAGACGTAGGGTATATATGTATAAAATTAATTAATTTTATTTTAAGTTAGACCAATGAGTAATCCCAACCTGAGCCGTTCTGCGCAGTCAAGGGCTGGGTCCTGGCCTGAATCTTGAAGTTGCGAACGGCGCTCTGCACCAAAGTGAACTCTCCCGCCCCATTGAAGGTGTAGGGGGTGCCGTCGAGGGTCACGAAGTGCGGGTCGCCTCCGCCGCCGCCTATGAATAATGAGGTGTATTCACAAGATTGTAAAGATGATTCGGTTCGGTTTGTTCATTTCCACGTTATTTTGAATTAATTTAATTGAATGATCTAAAGTTTTTAGATCTATTGAAGTCTAAACTTAAATAAACTTTAATTTAATTCAATCAATTTAATTTAATTCAATCAATTTAATTTAGTTCAATTTGATTTAATTTAATTTAATTTAATTTAATTTAATTTAATTTAATTTAATTTAATTTAATTTAATGTTAATTTAATTTAATTTAATTTAATTTAATTTAATCTAATTTAATTTAATTTAATTTAATTTAATTTAATTTAATTTAATTTAATTCAATTCAATTCAATTTAATTTAATTTAATTTAATTTAATTTAATTTAATTTAATTTAATTTAATTTAATTTAATTTAATTTAATTTAATTTAACTTAACTTAACTTAACTTAACTTAATTTAATTTAATTTAATTTAATTTGATTTGATTTGATTTGATTTGATTTGATTTGATTTGATTTGATTTAATTTAATTTAATTTAATTTAATATAATTTAATTTAATTTAATTTAATTTAATTTAATTTAATTTAATTTAATTTAATTTAATTTAATTTAATTTAATTTAATTTAGGTTAATTTAATTTAATTTAATTTAATTTAATTAATTTAATTTAATTTAATTTAATTTAATTTAATTTAATTTAATTTAATTTAATTTAATTTAATTTAATCTAGTTTAATCTAATCTAATCCAATCTAATTTAATCCAATCTAATTTAATTTAATAATTTAACTGAGTTTAATTTTTATTATATTGTATATTACCCGGTCTGGGCGGCCTGTAACAGGAGCCGTCGTTCAGGGGTCTATGCTGGTAGAAGAGGTCGCACGAGTCTTCGGTGGAGCTGAAGTAGTGGCAGCAGAAGAGTTTGGGCAGAAGGTTCTCGTAGAAGTGGCAGAAGACGTCGTCGCGGCATTTCTCGATGCTGCCGGCGCTCGCCGGCGTCGTCAACAGCTCCTCCGTCTTCCGATCATAGCAACACTGAAGGCCGTCGCCGCTCGCGCCGCTGAATGGAACGAGATTTGGGTGTCAGTGGCGTTTCATTGATAAACTATGGACGATTCTCTGTACAGTTGATCGGCGATAAGTAGTTGTAGTTCAGTCTCCTGTTTACCTGACGTCCCTAGTCCGGTAGCATTCCGTTGCGGCGGGATGGTAGAAGCAATCTGAAAATGTTGCACAGCGTCTACTTCTAACTGTCGGGGAAACTCATGATTACTCTCTCCGTGAAGGCAATTATAACATGTTGGCTCACTTGGTTGCGTCTGGAATTGGGGCTGGAAGTCTTCCCTGCAGAAGGGGTCTCTTTCGAAGCGTTGGTCGCGAAGCGCCTGCAAGTAACAAACACATCACAATAATTCCTCCATAGAACTCCTTTGTAATTCCTCAACTGAAACCTGATTGAGGTCTGGAGGGCAGCAGGGTCTTCTGGCGTAGGCGTTGAGTGGCGTATCTCTGGCGGCAAAGTCGTTGCAAAAGGCCAGATTGTCCTGATAGCTGGTGATGGCCAGCAGAGGCGTCCTGGCCACCAGCTGACTGGTCCCTGAGGCGTAGACCTGCAGCACGGCCACCACCACCTCACTGGGCCAGTTGTCAAACGACTGCGTCGACAGGCGCAAGCTGCCGTCATTCTGCTCGTCTGCAAGTGTCACAGTGGCTCCACTTGTTTCTCTGCCATGTATCATCAATACATCTGTAACGGAGCTTACTACGGGCGATCTGAATGCGCTCCACTCTGTCGAAGGCTCCAGAAGAGTCGCTGACGAGGAGTCCAGTGGCGTCGATGTCCACTCTGTCGGGAGTGCCTGGGAGGTCGCCGGCTTCTGGCACCCACTCCAAGTCGTAGAACTGCCCTCCAGTCTCAGCTCTGGTGATGTCGATGAAGGGCGAGAGACGACCCTGCGCGTCCCTCACGCGCGCGAACGGCACGTAGTTTTCGTAAGAGACTGAAAGAGGGGAGGCGTTTCAAGAATTGCGTATAGAAGCGGTCTATTATTTACTAATATTCGTTGTGGGGTCCTGCTCATGGCAGCAATCACATACATACCTACTGAACGGTTGGCAATTGGTGATCCAAATGGGTGGCAGGCACAAGCTTTGCATCAGGCGCTCACCCGACTGAAGGCTGCCGACGTATCGGAAGGTCATTCCGTCGGCATTTCTGGCTTCGATGGTCACAGGCACTTCTCCCACAGTGATGGTGACTGGTTTGGGACAGCGGACGATGTTGCGGTTCTCCTTTCTTCCTCTGGTGACGGAGTCGCGATTGACGGGGACGGCGACGTCGCGGAAGATGCACTGCACCTCTGCTGTGTCCTCGAAGTCGAAGCAGGGACCGGCGGCCACCAGATCGCCCGTCGACAGCTGGTCGGCGAAGAAGGGAGCCAGGAAGAGGGTGGCTGAAGGTTGGATAGTGTTGAGACAATGAACTGATGTGAAATTAGCATTTTCGCGTAATCCCTCACGGTCTCCGGCGTTGCAGGTGTCGCCGATGATGTCAGAGCCGTCGACGCGGAACATGTACTTCCCTGGAATGCCGATGTTGGAGTTCTGGTTGATGTTGATGATCTGAGGCGTCGTCGAGCCTTCGATGGTGAAGAAGTTCTGGCCGTCGCCGTTGTCGAAGCCGGCCTGACATTTCACGAATTTTGACTTGTCCATCTGGGACTATGTACTGTACATTAATTGCCAAAAACCTGCGCGTGAACGTTGTTGCTCTCGGTTCCAAGGGTCCACTCGATTCGGTCGTAGCTGTAGATGACGAAGGTTCGGTAGCCGTCCGAAGTGATCACCGCTTGGAAGGTGTTTTGCTAAAACGTTTCAAAGCAGGTTCAAAGTACGGCAGCAAGCCGACATGGGTGGTTCTGAAAATTGTATCGTCCCTTTCTTTCAAGTTGCTACAATGTGGCAAATGCTGAATTGGAGGAGTTGCGAAACACTGGCCAACGTTTGCGCGCCCCGTACCCTGTTCCTGTCCAATCCGTATCCCGGCACCCTTTCCCAGGTGACGACGAAGGCATAGGTGGCGGCGAAGTCGATGTCTCTGACGAAGTGGTCGCGCACGTCCAGTGTGGCCTTGTTCAGTATGCTGGCCGTCGACCTCTCCATTGGGATGCCCGAGAACCTTCTATACTCATGGTAGAAGATGGCGCCCTCACTGCGCGTGTCCACGTCGGCCCAGAAGGGCGCAACCAGAGTGTAGCGCTGAGGGAAGGGATCGGGCGTGTAGTCGTCGATCGGGATCTCGAAGGAGATCGCTCCGTTGACGTTGACCTGCGGTGGAGTTGCAGTTGTAGTGACTTTCCGGGCTTTTCAATTGGGCTGTACTTTATTTGTCGTTCTAGCTTACGTAAAGCTTCGTCTTTCGCTGGCCATAGAAGTTGAGCGGCTGCAGAAGGGGGATCTCCTCAGAGCTGGTGTCGTCGCCCCTCGCCAGGCGACTGTCGCCTTCAGCGTCGCCGAAGTCGAAGAATTGGCTCACGGGAATCGAGGAGGCCCATTGCACGAATCCAGCGAACAGCAGTCTGGAGTGTGAGGGTGTCTCTTACTACTACTAAAACTAAAGGGTGCGGAATCTGTCGGCATTTCAACTCACAGCGAAACAGCTCTGCCCATTTCTTGGCGGGTGGGTGTCAAATTATTATCTTTCTGCGGCAGAGTCAGCTAAGCGTGAAGCAATGAATCTTCAACTCAACTGCGCCCGACGGTAACAAGGCCGAAGATTTCTTACAGTATTGCTGAGAGTGAGCGGAGTTCGAACTTTCACTTGCGGGGTGTCGCGCCGGCGGTACGCCTTTATGGACGAAATTTGATGGCTTAATTCCTCTGAAAAGGGCCCGCCCCCGTCGATGACTACGGCGCGTGGGTCGGCAGCGCTTCTGCGTGCGTCCGAAGCTTGCCGATAACAAATCCGATTCTCAAGACGACGGCACTCTGTTACGCACGTCGCCCGACTTTGCCCGATACGCCCTACCGACTTCTTCCATCGTTTGCTTGCACTTCCTTATCTCCTCGTTGTCTGCCACGCAAACACCAAGAGCTCGAAAGCTGGCTTCGAATCGTTCTCAGCCGCTTTTGCATGTGGGTGTCACGTCCAGACAACTCATCCGCAGTCCTTCGGGATGACGTTCGCAGCCCGTGTGATACCGCTTTCAGTTTGGAAGCGTGAGCCAGCTATGCTTACAATAACATCGTATCCCACGCACCGGTCGTAAATGGGCGCTAAACTGGGCAGCTGACGTCGATACAAAGGAAAGGCGACGCATACAGATTTGTTAGCCGAACGAGCAAGACGAATGGCCAAGTGACAGCGATGAATGCCACTGAAAGGTGAAGGCAAATATGTATACTTTGACAAGTCGCGACTGTAACAACGTCCGTGCAAGGCGGAGTAGCACCTGTGTCACCGCTTCATTGTTAGAGGCGAATCAAGTGAGGCGTTCCTTGAGAATGCCAAGAAAGCATCCGGATTTAGAGGTACATAGAAATGTTTCACATTTGCTATAGACTTATTTCTTAAGAGGGTTGTTCTGTTGGTTTTCATCTTTTGCGCAATTGTAATGGAAAGCAAAAACTTCAATAGTGGCCGTTTCGGTCCCGTGTTTATATCTCTCATCGCCCTCTTGGAGACGACGTCGTTCGAAGCAACGCAAACTGCACCGAATTCAACTGCAGCACTGGGCTGTTCGACAGTGGCTGGCGCGACAAAGACCGTGGCTTCCCATGCGTTGCAGAATTCATCATTGGCAATTGAAGTCAGGAATGTCAGTGGAATACAACAGAGTGCGACGACGACAGCGGCTATGCCGTCTTCCCAGGTTCAGAGCCGGTCTGTGAGACCCTTCTCAACAACTCCATTGAGGGCAGTGACTCCTTCAACTAATACTCTCGATAATGCTACAACAAACGCAATGATCCTAGTACGTCATGTGATACAGAACGGATCAGTGACGCCAACTCAAAACACGTCTTCAACAAGGCCAGACAATGTTACCACCGCCAACGTTACGGCACTTGTGGAATGGACCGAATGGGGCCCTTGTATGCCCAGGTGCGGCGGCAGGCCTAAGAGAGTAAGACTGGGCGACCCCAATGACCTTACGGTTCCCATTATTGTGGAGGAGGAGAAATGTAGATTCAAGAACTGCACAAAGAAAGGTCTGTTCTGTTCTGCGAACTATTGGGGAAGGACAGGGTGGTCCACATAACGCGCGTGATTTTAACCGTTAGTAACTCGAGCGATCTGTAACGGATTTCTGCCAAAATTGCACACAACATAGATACATGTCGAATTTTATTCCTGAAAGTTTCAGCACGTAGGCTTCAACGAGTCACGAATTGTCAACGCTTAGACAGACACACCAACATACAGGGTGACGTGCCGAAAAAAGTCGTGCCCTTTGCCGGCTTGCATCTCTTGCTTTGGTCAACCAATCGGACTGAGTTTTGATCCTATAACAGAAGATACCTCAGCTGAAGTAAGTGCCAAGTTTTGTGCGAACTGGTGTGGCGTTCACGAGTTACGGCAGCGCAACCAAAATTTTGCAAAAATTTGCAAATCAAAACGCTGCTCGCTGAATTTGACAGATCCCATCGGGACGAAATTTCACACATTTTTCAGTTCGAATGTGTTCATTGCGGTCTGCAAACATTTCTGTGATTGATTGTAGTGGTTAGCTGAAATGCAAAAGTAAAGCCGGTTGGCACACCACGGACCCGGAGACGCACAGCAGTAGTTAACCCACGTTGGCAAGATTCGCAACCGTACAGTATCTCAAGCACGCCCGCACCGATTAGCAAGAAATTTTACACACGTATAAATCACAGTATTCTGCTTCTAATGGCCAAAGGTCAGCCCGATTAGTCCACACACGCTAAAAATATAAGCCGGCAAAGAGCACGACCACTCTGTACCCGTTGGTGTGTCTACCTAAGCGTTGGCAATTCGTGACTCCTTAAAGCTGGTGTGCTGAAACTTTCAGGCATAAAACTCGACATGTGCATCTATGTTGTGTGAAATTTTGGCAGAAATCCGTTACAGATCGCTCGAGTTATTAACGATCAAAATCACGCGCGTTATGCGGACCACCCTGTACAATGCGTGTTACCACTGTACCCCGTTTTCGACGATCCGTTCCACGGAGGCTAAATGTTTCATCGCCTCTACATACATAATGACTGAGTCTAGTCATACCGGTAATTGGACCTGGGTTCAGCCATAAAAACTCATCATTTTAGTTTCAGTTTCAGTTTCAGTTATGCCAACTTCTGAGTTTGTTTCAGTTAATGACGGTCTAAATGGTACGACATTTATCTTTAAAGTTGTACTTGGGTGGTTGGTATGCTTTTTTGAATTAAACAGAATTTTGGAACTTTGACTGTCCTGTTTTGTGAGTTGTGCCAGAGCTATACTCAAATCATTGGCTTAGTTGTAAGATTTGCAAAGAATTTGTGAAAATTTGACGGAATCTTGCAAAATGTCAGCATCAACTAACTGAAACTAATCTGCGAGTTTCAGTTTCAGTTTCAGTTGGGGCATTCCTGGCAGTTTCAATTAGTTTCAGTTAACTGATTGTAACTGAAACTGAAATTGAAATTAGTTTAAGTTTCTATTGGTCACGCTGAATTGGACATGGTCAACCTTCGGTTAGCCTGCTTCAATTAAACCATTTTTAGATACAGTCAAGCAGCCAAAGATGCAAGCTTTCGACTACTGGTCCGACTACGTGCACCCGCCATAGCAGATGGCAGTTGGCGAGTCGACGACGTTCACAACAGCTTTATGTTTGCTTCGCAAGTAGAGGTACGAAGTCTGTTGTGAAACAGGTATTTGAAGCCCGTATAATAAGATACTCTACACCCGGAAATTTGCTTATTATGATGGGATTGAGTACCGTCCCTGTTTTCTGCATATCAGTATTGCTTTGCACTCACGCAGTATACACTTCTCGGAGTCCGTGCATCTCGACAACCTTGGATTTTGCACGTAGGATTGTGTTGCGCGAGGTGACGGACACTGCATTATCTACCAGTACCACTAAAGAAAACGTTGCTTGTTTGGTTGTTGGGCTGGGCGCTCCTTCGGTAGCACAGCAGGGTGCAGTAGAGTCCGCTTCACAGTTTGCTTAGGCTCTTAGCGACTTCTCCAGCGTTATCGCGAATGGAGACGCAATGACAGTGTAGCGTACGTACCCCTTTCTTTGTACGTATCTTTCTCGCGCCGTTTATCTCCGTCCGAAGCCTTCTCTGCGTCTTCACGGGAAGTGACACCATTGTACTCAACCTTTACAAGCAGCAGGCGGCACCGCTTGTCGGGCGCTGTCAACCTGAGCATTTGCACGTTCGCGATTGTCGATGGTTCCGCCTTCGCAACAACAGTAACGGCGAATCACAAAGCGCGCTATTCAACGATGGCTCACGAAGAAGGGATGACGCATGTGCATGAGCACGACGAGTGCTCTGACTGCGAGAGCAATATCTCACTGGATCTGGGCCGCTGCGACGTCCACAAGCAGAGCGTCATGGTGGAGTTCTACGACCAGGTGGGAACCTCAATAATCCGCTTCCTGCGACAATGCATATTTTGTATGACTTGAGGAAACCATTAGTTGTACAGTTACTGTGTGACGCCTGTCGATGTGTAAGTGGCGCGTCTGCACCAGAATGAGCTTGAGGCTGTGAAACTCATTGGACAGTGCCTGACGACGGCTCCGATAGCGGGCCGAAAGCTTGCGGGAAAATTTCCGCGGTGCTGACATGCCACTTGGCACTTACTCATCGACAGGCGTAAATGTTGTGATAATCCCGCACTCATTGTTTCAGCGCGCCTACGACCACTACTTCGGCTACGATCCGGTCGACAGGACCTTCCGCACGGCGGCTGGCCGCTTCCTCAAGAACAACTGTCCCTGCACCGGCCGCTGGATCGTCAATCGCCTCCTCTCCTTCATCCCCATCATCGGCTGGCTGCCCAAGTACAACTTCCGCAAGTGGTTACTCAGCGACATCATCGCTGGGCTGACCGTCGGCGTCGTCCACCTGCCGCAAGGTGGGACTTCTTTTTCCGACATGCTAGAGAACTTGCACTGTTACTGTTCTTCGTAAACGCTGTAGAACAGCAAACTATCGCGGCATGAAACTTTCGCGGATTGTGCGCTAATGACCTTTTTCGCGCAGAAAACTTTCGCGGATGGAAGGCTACCGCGAAATCCGCGAAAGTTTTATGCCCGCGAAAGTTTGCTGTTCTACTTCAATAGATAATTGCAGTAAAGTTTAAATGGATAATTGGTGCTTGAAACATTTGAGTGGGCAAAGCATTGTTGTACATATCTCTGAATCAACGTTCACGCCAGAATCGTTCGACTCAACAGTCCACACTACTCAACTTCTTCCACAATGCACTTCACAATGGACTCGAGAACTATTATGTTCACGTGAGCATACACGATGGAAACGCTTTGCAAAAATACGCCCGAATCGTTATGCTTTCCCATGACTGTGGCAGAAACATCAGTGGAGCAACTGTGTCACATTGCAGGCATGGCCTACGCTAGCTTGGCTGGCATGGATCCCGTCTACGGACTCTATACATCCTTCTTCGCCCAGTTCTTCTACATGTTCTTTGGGACGTCTCGGCACGTTTCAATGGGTGGGTTCTAGCTACTGTCGGTAAGCGTTTCAAGTGCCTTTCGCTTTCATTTAACCCAGTGTATAGTGCTGCAGGGTGCTTCGATGTTGAACAGTGGGATGGCATTGTGTGTTCTTGTTTCCATTCTATGGGTGGGTCAGATTCTCTTTGTACCAAAGTATTCTGTTATATTATAGTATTATACAGTAGTATTATTCAAGTATATTGAATGATTCAGTGCAGCGTTGCATGGGAAAATGACAGGTCACATATAAAACGGGACACGTCACATATAAATCGGCACTTCCACATATATTCTGGTACTTGCGCACATAAGCGGCACTTCTACATATAAATCGGTACTTGCACATATAATTTGGTGCTTGCACATATATTTCGGTACCAGCGCATATTAATGGTTTTGTAGGCGTAAACGCGTTCACACTGAGCAGCGGCCGTTAAAATGAAACGAATGCTTTCTTTCGCGTATTCTAAAACTGTAAATTGCATTACATCATACGTGTGAAGCAATGGCCGTCTTGTGTTTCGTTACATTTCTTTCGGACACAGAATATTCCTTCCAAATCAGGCTATGCTTAGGCTCGCCCTGTGCCCACCATGCACAAGAGTCAGTCGACGTCGCAGTCTGGCGGGTCGATGCTTAGGCTTAACGCGACCGGTGACCGACTTCAGGGCGCGCGGAGCGCGCCCTGAAGTTGGTGGTCGCGCTAAGCCTCAGTTTGAGACCCGCCAGGCGCGACGTCGACAGAGTTTTAGTGCAAACTTTTAGTGGAATGCACACTCCCCCATATTCTTTGCCTCCTTGCTTAGGCCGGCTGTGCCCCTTCCCTGCTAGCGCTTGCGACAACCTTCACTTTGAAGACCGATTTTGCCTGATCATAAGACACACACAAGCGCTCGTTTGCTGACACAAACACTCTAGTTCGTGTGCCTGGCGATTCTCTGTAAGCAGGGGAACAGACACGCTGACTGGCCGATGATTATATGTGAAAGTCACGATATATTTGCGATAGTACCGATTTATATGCGATTGTGCCGATTTATATGTGATTGTGCCGATTTATATGTGGAACTGCTGGGTATTTGTGATAGTGCCGATTTATATGTGACAGTCCCGTTTTATATGTGCCAACATCCGAATTACATGTGATGAGTGCCGTTTTAAATGTGATCCATCCCGCCACCCAGCGTTGCACACCACAAAACTTCAGGAGTCTTCGCCGTGATCAGCTTAATGTCGGGGTCGGTTCGGTATCGACTGGTGCCCGTGTCACCCGACGACTTCGATCGATTAGTGGAAGCTGCCAATCGAACAGGCGCCCCATACCCCAGCAACATCACCGTCACAAGGGACATCACTCCAGTGGAAGCGATCACCTCGCTCACATTCGCCACTGGAATCGTTCTGGTGAGTGGTATTCTCAGGTGCGAAGTAGACAAATGCAGCGCAACACGTTAGAATATCATCATGTGTGCCTGTGAAGTTTTGGCACAGCGTTGTTTATTGCGGCGATTGCCTGAAACGCTTTGTCGTGTAATCGCGACGGCGTAATTCGTCAACGAAACGTCTCACCAAGTGTATATGTTTTGCGACAAACCCCGTTTGTTACTCGAGTGACTTTCGCGTCGACTATGCTATGACACATTCAGATCGTTATGGCGGTGTTCCATCTGCAAATGCTGATGGCATTCCTCTCCGACGAGCTCATCAGTGGCTTCACCACTGGAGCGGCAGTCCACGTGGTCTCTGCTCAGATCAACAAAATTCTGGGCATCTCCCTTCCAAGATACAGCGGACCGTTCAAACTCATTCGGGTAGAACTCTGTCTTATGTCCGCGCCATTAACAAACTCTGCAGCCCTTTGAAGGTTTGGCGAGACCTGATTCTGGACGTGCCGAAGACGAATTTGGCCACACTCTGCGTCTCCATTGGCACCCTGATCATCTTGGTCATCGGAAAGATATGCCTGAACCCCATCATCCGCAAGAGAAGCAACATTCCCGTGCCTTGGGAGCTGCTGGTGGTAAGCGTTTCAACCATCTTTCAAGTAGACGTGCGCTGCTGCAGAAGTCGTTTGGCCAGTAGTAGTGGAATCGCTTACACAATCGTTTCTAGTTGTTCCTGTATCCTTGATGTGTATTGCAAATCTTTTCAGGTGGTCATGTTCACTGCCGTGTCCTACGTGCTGCATCTTCACGACGCCTTCGATGTCCACATCGTCAGCACGATTCCGACTGGGTCAGTTTCACTGGCGTTTGTAGACCAATATAGAAAAGACGAGCATTGTGCCCTTTTCAGACTTCCTATACCAACTGTTCCACGATTCGACCTCCTCCCAGACGTGATGGTAGACGCGATCGGCATCGCCTTTGCCATGTTCGTCATTGAGATTTCCCTGGCCAAACTATTCGCCAACCGCTTCTACTACAAGATCGACGCTGGACAGGTTGGTGGAGTTGACACAAAGAGACCAGGGACACACTCCTGAATGAGTGGGAATCAGGAAACGCTCTCGTTCAGGAGCTGTACGGACTTGGCTTCATGGAGCTGCTCATGTCCTTCTTCAGTTCCTGGCCTGGAGCGGCTTCTCTGGCCAGGTCCATTGTCTACGCGAATGCTGGAACCAAAACCCAGGTATATGCGATGACTTCGGAATTCACAGAGATGAGATGAGATGTGTGCACTCCACACAGCTGGCGACGGTCTTCTCCTGCGCGCTGCTGCTCCTCGTTCTGCTCTTCATCGGCCCACTTTTTGAAGCCTTGCCGATGGTCAGTTTAAAAACCTGGTTGCTCAGGCGGTCCTGCGCTCTTCTTCCTGACGTTTTGCCGTTCTTTTGCTCATCCTTCGTCCAATGGGTAGGAGAGCGATGCACTAGATTCCCCAGACGATTTCAAGACCATTGGTCTTTGTTGTGCGAAGGTCCGACTTGTATTTCGGGAGACATGCGCGACTTGGAAGCTGTGCAACTCAGTTGACTTCCAAGAGTAAAAGTATCTTGAGCAATACAAAGTCGGATCTTGGCGCAGCGGATCTCAAACTTTTCACAAATGCAGCAGATGAATCTGCTCTGCTGGTGTGTCGACCTCCGCTAAACTTCTCCTAACCGTTGGACGACATTAGAGCAGTCGATGGGCGAAACGTTAAGCAGGAACGGAAGGATCCATTCTTACTGATGAGGTCGCGCTGGCACTTCGTAGCTGAGTCTAGATCTAGCGACCGAAACTCAGCTAACGTTAGTCGTCTGAAGTATGAACTTAGTCGAAGTTGAAAACTTGGTGGTATGTAAGCTGTTGTGATACTTGTGTATCACGTGTTCTATTACTATGTAGCGAAAACTCGACCCAACTTTATGGCGGTCTTGCAACATTTCAGTGCGTTTTGGGGACGATCATCGCTTTCGCTCTGCGCGAACTGCTTGTGCAGCTGGGAACGCTTCCCAAACTGTGGCACCTTTCGAAGACCGATACGGTAACTAAATCGTTTTGTCTGTGACACTGGTCAACTCTACGCAATTTCCATGCAACTATTCAGGTAATCTGGATTGTCGCCTTTATGGCAACGGTTGTTCTTGACGTCAGAGAAGGACTGGTCGTCGCCGTCGTCTTCGCCATCGTCAGCGTCGTGTTGCGAACGCAGAAGTGAGTGAGCATTTGAGCTCGCATGTCACTTCGATTTTGCTTTATACAATTCTTTACAGACCTCGATCCACGACGGTTGGCCGCTTGGACCACACCAAGTACTTCGAAGGGGTGAAGCACTACACTCAGGTGCGTAGAAATGTTTCTATCGTACGATTACTTTAGCACACCTATCTATGTTTTGCAATACTCTCGTCCATATCCTTGCAGGCCCACCGCGTCCCCGGCGTCCACATCTTCCAGTTTGAGTTCGCGCTGATCTTCACCAACGCCGAGATCTTCAAGGAGAAGCTCTACTCGCGCTACAACATCGACATTGTCGAGTCGTTGAAGTGGGCAGAGGAGGAGAAGAAGAAGAGGAGGAAGGCGAGGAACGCTATGCTGGCCGCCAGGGACAAGGCCAAGGTTGAATTTTTTTACACAAGTTGTAATCCACTGTAAATTTGTACAAAATTCTAACACTTCCAGAAGGAGGGTGCCACGGCCGAGCAACTGCTGGAGGAGTACGGCGACTTGGACGACGAGGACGAGGACGACCTCCACTTGAGGGTGGAGGGCTATCCCAGGTGCATCATCATCAACTGCTCCACCATCAACCAGGTCGACGCCATGGGAATGAAGGCGCTCAAGACGGTCAGCTGTTGAAGAGTTGCTCGACTTTGGGTGAATAGTGAGAAGAGGAGGGGAGACAGGTTATAAGAGCAAAACCGAGTTCGATATAGCATAAGCGCCTTTATTGTGATTCTGCAACATCTTTCTTCGTGCGTGGCAGTAAGTACAAGGGCGTTTTCTTTAGACAACCACATTTTGAACTTGCATAACTTTGGCTGGCGTCGCTGGTAAGCCCTGAAATTTTCACAAAGCTAAGCATTTTTTTCACCGTTGGTCCGAGAAATTTATGTTGCGCAAACCAAAAATTTCAGCGCGTCGAATTTTAGGGCAGATTTCCAGCAACTGGCAGAACTCGGTACGCCCTAACTCGGCCGTCGCTTGACCGATTTCGCTGAAACCAACGGCATATTGTAAACCATAAAATTGCCTATTATTTGGTTTGCAACGCGAATCTGTGTCTCTTACTCAAGCTATGTCGCTTCAGAGCCTCGCGCGTTTTGGTCT
>JASAMZ010002441.1:25000-29502 GCA_030248115.1 Linhomoeus sp. GSCO2_2
TGGACGATTGAACCTGAAAGAATGGAACATGCTTGAACTTGATCCACTGTTAGCTTAAAACAACGTGCTCCCTTGATTGATACCATACCAGGACGGTGCCCGCCAGGCCTATCAACAAGGCTATGTATCCCGTGAGGAAGCGGAAGTGGCCCGGCAGGTGGCCGTTGATGAACTTCCGAACGACGGCGAAGATGCGCTTCTCCAGCAGCGAGTGGAGCATCTTGACCATGACGATCAGGGAGACGACCAGCAGAGCCAGGGAGAAGACGAGAACCACGGCGCCCACGACGGCGTCGCTCCAGCTGACGAAGGCGAACGCGTGCCAGTCTTTGTTGAAGACGTCTGAAGAGGGCGTTTCGGTGGTTTAATTAAAGGAATGAAGTTGATATACTACAGAGGTTTGTTCAGTGACTGACCGAAGAAGGAGCAGTTGTCGCACTCCTGCTTCAGAACTTGAACCTGCGAAGGGTCACCGTCTCTCGTCTCGTTCCACTGAGAAAGCTTCTTGAAAGCGCCGCTGTCGATCTGCAGAGGAAGAAGCCGAGTATGTAGAAGAGTAATTTGCTCACCTTCGCACTCATTACAAACACGTACCTACATAGGTACATACGTAGTACGCACATACCTGCACCACTTTCTTGATGAACGGATCTGTCAGATATTTCAGCAGTTTGATGTCACTGTCGCTTGGAGTGAAGAACTCCACTAGAAACCCAGTCAAGTGTTGCAAATACCCTGAAATGGCAAATGGAAATTATGTCTGCCATTCTGCCACATTCCGTGTGTCGAGCGCTTTCACCTGTGAGCAGTTCAATGGGGAGCAGTATGAGAACCGACAGCCAGTTGAAAACGTCGTCGACGGTGGCGCCCGCGAATGCTTGCTTGAACTCCTGCCGATTGCCACTCTGACCCAAGCTGACGATGGTGTTGGTCACTGTGGTGCCAATGTTTGCTCCCATCACCATGGGAGTTGCCACCTTGACTGACACCACTGAAAGTCAACAGAATGTTTCTAAAGTTTATTAAAATGAGCACTCAAAGTCCCATCGGTAGTTTCATTATTCGTCTGTTATTGGTCATTGTTGCTAATTATGTACCTTCTGCCGCCACCAGTCCAATTATAATGGAAGTGGTGGTGGAGGAGCTCTGCAGCAGCACCGTAGACAGCACGCCGATCATCAGCTGAGCCACGGGGTTGCTCAGGATGCGGCTTTCCGTGAAGAAGCTGCCTGAAGCCATGTTCTCACAATAAAGGGCCTTACACTAGCTTGCATGGCATCCTCTTGCAAGCTCACTGGCCGCCTTCCCTCCCAGCAGTTTGAAGGCGTCTCCGAACAGGCCGATGGAGCAGACGAAGAAGTAGAGGAAGACGAAGAGCAGCAGCAACTTCGCTGTCACCTCCAGTGCCGACTTCCACTTGGGAGCGACAGTCTTCGGCTCTTCCTCTGAAGAAGCCGATGACGAGAAGCTCACGGGAATGACATCAGGCTTGGTAGTTGCAGTCCTCTCATCCATGATGGTTCAGAGCATTGGTGCACCAAGACTGTTTGTTGCAAAACGACGGTCTGCGACTTGTTTTCGTCCGGATTTTGCGAGGCCGAACAAAGAGTTTGGAGACTTCGCTTATCGCCAGACGACAAAAGTGATAAGAGGGTTGGTCCAGCGCCAAAACAGCGCATTTCCAAAACGGCTAACGCCCACTTCTGAAAACAACAGCGGCGTTCTCCCCGTGACGAGCTCTTGCGCAAACAATATGCCAAGCATTTTGCTATGCAGTCTTGCGTTTCTCGGCTTGTGATATTATACGCTGTAGCTAAACACTCGACATACTTAGTCTTCCGTTGATTCGATATGTTTGATTCGCAGAGAATCCATCAAAGTGACAAGAGCGGTTACCGTCTCGACAGTGCTTAGACACGCGCTTCCGATTGAGAGGTCGCGCATCTGCAGTAGGATGAGCAATTTACATAGTCAGGAATCGTTCCACTCGTCTTGTGAGGAACATGACAGAAGACCGATGTGATTTGACGGTTCGCTGCGCAGCGCAACCTCACTGTGGAGTTTGCCGCGTTCTGAGGTCTCGAGTTGCCCATCGGCTCAGATTCAGATGAGCTGCATTGGAGGGGGCGTAATGTGCGTGAAAATCGATTAGTAGCAGGCGTAGTAGGGCAGTGGCCAATCGCAAACAAGGGAAGCATTTCAGTGACATTCACTTTGCAGTTGTCTTTTGTCCACTGCGGTTGTCTTTTAAAATAGTCCAAATCAAAGCCCAACTAAAAATGCTTCAGCTGCCCTACAAAATGTTGGCGTGGGTAGTGGTAGTCACTGGCTGTACGTTACACAGTCTTACTCAAATCTCCGAAGCGCAAGTCGTTGACAACACAGAGATCGTGCGGATGACGGTGATGCCAAGGCTTCCGCCGGCCGTCTCTGCGAACAACGTGCTGGTCAACCTGGCCTGGAAACTACTGGCCGGCCGAATCGACCCGCAAGTGCTCTCGCCCCTGGTGCAGGCGAGGCGGCTGGCGCTGCTCTTCAACGACCGCCTGCTCTACCTGAAGATCCGGCCGCAGGTGCTGTCGCCGGCCGTCTTCGTCCGCCTGCTGGGCATGAACATCGCCACATCTGGAGCAAAACTTCTTGACCTGACGCTCAGGCCGCAAGCGCTGAGGTGGGGGATTCCGTTTGCTAACAGGAGTTACTGCAGTAGCATACAAGCGTTTCAGTTGCGCTATAAACTTTGACCTCTCCCTGCTTGAACCATTAGTATGCGGTGGATGGAGTAGCTGGACTTAGCGTTGAAGGTGAAGATTTCAGAGCAATCTATACTTTTGTTTTAGGCCTCTGATCGTCAGCAGTCTGCTGGAGATGCAGTTCGGTCCGGAGATGCTGCGGGAGCAGATCGCGCCCAACGTCCTGAGTCCGGTGGTCTTCACCAACCTGCTGGGGATCGACGCCTTTCCCCGCCTGCTCAGTCAGCAGATCAACCCCTGTGCAGTAGGGGGCAACTACCGTTTCCACCTGCTCAAGGTCAACATGAACCCGCGCCTGCTGACGTCGAACCTGAACCCGCGGATCCTCTGTCCCAACATCCAGATGCAGCTGCTCCGAGTGAGCAACAACCTCAACCCTTCCGTTCTGCACAGCGAGTTCAGTCCCAGCGGACTCAGCCCCACGGCCAACCTGGCGCTCGCCTCCATCAGGAAGAAGAGGAGGAGAAGAAGGAGACGGAAGTTGCGGTGATCTGTAGTGATGAAGTGATTGGGAACCTTCAGCGATGTGTCAGGAAAGTCGGTGTAGACCGAGATCGACCTAATGCGGCGCCCGCCCGCGACCCTCTGCTGTGCTGAATGTTTCAATAGGCTTACGAAGTCTACTAGTGGATACTACGTTGTGTTAAGGGCGGCTTCTTTGAATAGTTCGCGTTAGTTCATAGTTTCACTAAACGGGACGCAGAACTTTGTTGGGTGTCTGCCGTCCGTTGCTGTTAAACGAACGAAGAACCGCCTTGTTTCGCACAAAGACGTCAGACTATCTATCGCGCCTTCCGAGAAATCAAGAGGAACACATAGTCCAAGGAGTGCTAAACAAATGCTTCATGTTATTACTGCTGTGAGACCTAGACGCTTCGACGATGCGAGGGACTGCAGTTAACCATCACAGATTATAGTCGAGTCTTACACTGTATACCTTGTCTGAAACAACTATAGAGTTACTGTACTGTACGTGCATGCGTAACTTGTTCAAAGGATTCAACGTTTCACAATAAGCAGCTGAGGAGTCACTCACCGTATCAAAGACTATGTTACCGTAACTCTATTTCACAACAACAACCACACCACACCGCACTTTACATCCACTTCTACGGCCACGCCACACGGCCACAGTACCGGGTGTCCCAAAAATCCAGCCCCCCCATCCACAGCAAGCTGTAGAAAACTCTACGCAGTGAAACTTGAACAGGTTAAAGGTCAATGTCTTGGCACATCTCATACCAATTTTCAGCGTCACACACCCACTCGTACGGGAATTGTGGCGCAAAACGCAAAATTTGTGAATTTCTCAAGACTCGCTGGTTCCTGTGAGCTACAACTTTCGCAACACTGGAACTAATTTGATGCGACTTGTACCACTTTGAAGAGGACACAACAAGCTTTCGAACGGTTTTGGAACGAAAATTGTATCTCATAGCAAGCATGCGAACGATCGAAGCAAAGTCGATCGGCCGACTCCAAATCAGGGCGCGCCAGCTCCTCTTCCTGCTAGGCGGCCTCCTCCACGAGGGCCAACAGCCGCGACTAATTTTGCGTTTCGCGCCATCATTCCTGCGTGAGTGGGTGTATGACGCTGAAAATTGGTATCAGATGTGCCAAGACATTGGTCTTTAATCTGTGTGAGTTTCATTGCGTAGAGTTTTCCATAGCTTGCTGTGGATGGGGGGGCTGGATTTATGGGACACCCGGTACATATGATATTGTCAGTAATGTACCCCCCTACACGGT
>JASAMZ010002443.1:0-21303 GCA_030248115.1 Linhomoeus sp. GSCO2_2
AAAATACAAAATACTATTCGGTGTCAAAAACGAAAATGACAAAACCAGAATAAAGCGCAGCAAAAAAGCAAAAGGGTCGCCGAGGATCGAACCTCGGTCGGCTCGCACGTTTTTGCGCACGGCTTTCCCGCCTACGCCATGCTGTCGCATCCCAGGGTTCTCAAAACGGCGCTCTTATACTCTCAGTTGGCGTCTATTCAGCAGACTACGGTGCTTTAGCACGTCCGCACGATCGATATGCCCCGTAAGCACCGTAACATTGCAAATAGAGATAATTTGTCGAAAATTTTCAAACTTCAAACGTTACACCCACACTCATTTTGAAATTAGCAACAGCAAATCTCATCGGATCCGTAATCGGCGACATCTACTCTACCTGACGCGATCGGTCACGTGTTTTACTTCGGCAGGACAAAAAAGTTCGCGGACTACACATCGTCATCTGTATATATACACATCGCCGCGCTGAGGCGCGGCGAAAAAACGAGTAGGACATTTTGGGGCACGTACGGTATGCAGCGGCTCCTGAAACTCTGCCAAGAAGCTTCAGGAGGGACAGCGGTAAGGAGATTGTATGAGGTCCAAAAACTCTGACCCCTTGGTTTGTGTGAGGTGCGCTATTGGATTCTCTTCTTCAGGGAGGTTGTGCGTTGACAGATGGAGTCTGAGGACCCTCATAAATCAATTCTTCTCGTTAGGGCGGTTTATTTGAGCCCCAACACGACTAGGTTCGGATAAGGCAACACTGAGTAGTGGCCAGACCACGTTTGCGTGGCTCCGCGTGGACATGGTGCGTGGTACGGGGTCGGCGATGGCGCCATTGGATTCCCCTCGTCGAGACGATTTCAACGAACACCAACAACGCCATGTTCCGAGCAGCCAATCAAAAGTTACAAATTTGTGGCACCTTTTTGCAAAAATAGCGCTCTTGGTACCTTTTTGCGGGTCGCGGATAGCACCAGTGTAATTTTCTCGGTGAGACGGTTCAAACGAACCCCTACAACGCTATGTTTGGATGAGCCAATAAAAAGTTGATTTTTGAGGCACCTTTTTGCAAAAATAGCGCTCATGGTAAATTTGGGGGCGACGGCATTGGTGCCATTGAAATTTTCTCGTCGAGACGCTTCAAACGAACCCCTATTTGATATGGTTCTGATGTGTTTTGAATTTGTTAACAATTTGTCAGTATACTGAAACTCCCCTTCGCAGACGACATTTTTGCCCCCAGGGCATGCGTGGTAGGTCGGAGGGGGTCGGCGTGGTCACCGTTGGATTCTACGCGTCAAGGCGGTTCTGCAAATGCCAAATTTAATTAAGTTTAGCTGACTATTTAACTAAATAACTAAAGGTTTCATCTCTACCGCGTATGCCTGTAGACGAGCACGTTGACATCGTGGTCCGTAGACGAGGAAGGGTCACTGGTATGTCACTTTTAGAGGTCACTGGTAGGTCACTGACAGGTCACTGGCAGCTTGGACTTATTGATTGTGGTTGGGCTTATAAGAAGAGACACTCGCACAAAACGAGTAGGACAATTTTGGGGGACGTATGCAGGGGCTCCTGAACGAGCGGGGGAACACCTTGAGGCACGCACAAAACGAGTAGGACAATTTTGGGGCACGTATGCAGGGGCTCCTGAACGGGGGGGCACTTAGATGCTGCATTGTACGCGCACAACCGTGGGTGGGGACAACAATAGAAGGCGACTCGACGAACGACGACGGACGTTAGAGCGTGATCTGGAGAAGAAGAAGAAGAAGAAGGAGAAGAATTCACCCCCCCGCCCGTGGGACAAGAAACGCGCCGCGATCCTTTTTGCGCCTGTAACTTTCGCTACACTTAACCGATTTTCACCAAATTTGGATTTAATCTGTTTATGACAAAGTCCTTTAGTGTACCAAATTTCAACCAATTCCGTTCAGTACAGCCCGAGAAATAAATATCGTGACGATGGGAAAAGGCGCGCGCGGCCTGGATGGAACATATTATGGTCTGGCGCTGCCGCGAGAGCCATGATGTACGAACAGCAAAAGTTACAGCTCTTAGTTACATAATATGTTCCATTGTCGAATGCACACACCAAATTTGAATAGAATTATCTCCCATCTTAAGCCGCTCGGATAAATTGGTACAACACCTGGGTTCCTTTCCTTCCAATCAATCTGAGCCGCCAGGCGAAACATAAGTGCCCGCCGGTGTTGTAGGTTGTATTGACGCCTGGGTGCGTTGACGCCGCATCAACGCACCCCGGGATTAATTGACCCCACTCCACCACCATCAATCCACCCCACCTTATTCCGAGTTGCGTTGACGCCTGTCCTTATTCAACTAGCCGCGTCCGCGTGTTGAAAACACTGAACTTGTCCGAACTTTTTCATGTCCGAACTTTCCAGATTTACAGTACTTTGGGTACATTGGTGTTCCGCAACAATACACTCTGTCGCTTCTCTAATCTCGATGCCATGCTGGTGGCGTTATTCCCCAAACGCAGGCACCAAGCAATTCTGAAGTATCACAATGGGCAAAGGTAAGTAATCGATTCGGTCAGAGTGAGATTTCGCTCGAGTCTGTGAGGGTCTTCGTAAGATTTTAGGTAGTCTAGAGCTAGAGGTGTGCAGGACAGCACGGTGGCACCAGTGTTGTCACTCTATTTCACCTGTATCCCATAAACCCGCGTTATTGCTTTAAAGCAACCTGCATCAGCTATTGAAATTTGGGGTTTTCGCGATGCATCCTTCTCGATACGGTACTTATCCCATACTATTATCTTAGTAGGGTACTCATCCAGTATCGATAATTTTTCCCGGGCGGATTATGAACGGGCGGGCTATTCTTAGTACGCGATGCAAAATCAATCGCGAGCAGAAAATTATTAGTTAGGGATGCAAGTAATATTGATAATTTTTTAGCGCAGGTTTATGGGGTATTGAAGTCATGAGTAGAGTGGTTCAACGATACAATTGGACTACGAGTGTCGGCTGATACTTTGGAGAGGGGGGGGGGGGGGGGTGCCCATTCTGGAGTGCATCATCCGACTTCAGGTACCGCACGCTCTCGGGCAAGCGCTCTTTGTCGCAGTCAGGCAGGCGCAATGAAGCGCTTCTGTGAATCAAGATCGCGGAGGCGTCAGCTCACCAGGGCTTATTTCGGTTCCTTCCGCATATGGGCGTCTGAGTGGAATAAGGCGGCAGGCGTCAACGTAACTCGCGATAAGCTCGTGTACGTTGACGCGGCGTCAATTTATTCCGGAGTCAATACAACCTACACCACCGGGCCAGACGCCCGCCTTTGGCGCGCGTGGAGAAATGAGCTACGAAGGCGCTCACCAGCTCGGGATTATCGTCTCGCTCGGCGCTGCGCGCCTCACTCGCCAGCCGCAGTATGTAGGTACTCTTGTGTATTTCGCTCTAATTGAGCCTAAGGTCGTCTCTGGTACCTACGACTTGAAAGTCTCCGTAAGGGCGCATGGCCGACAGACAGACGGACGAACAACCAGCATTTAAGGTGTAGAATTTTCGGGCGCATGTGAGGTATTCATGTAATGTCTGTATCATGTATAGAATCTCATCCACATCCCTGCACGTGACGCAGCGAGCTGCATGACTTTGGCTACTGTTCTTCCAGAGCGGAACCGTATAATTGCACAAATGTTATCTTGGCTTCATATCTAGCGGCTGCGGGCCACCGTCATGGCTGGACATCGCGCTATCGCGACGTGAACAACCATTACAAAGAGAAGCCTTACTGGAAATTTAAGAAAAATTACGATTGCGACAATAATATATATGGGCCAAATCATTTTGACGAATATTATGGCAAGAAGAGGGAATACGTACCAGGTTGCTTCGTGTCTTTCATCAGAATGCAATTCACTGAACGGTTCCACGATAGAATATCGGGCCAGAAAGTTGTCGTCAAATATCGGCAGGAAGCCGCCGTGTTGAAAATGGACTGCCAATGCCCCAAAAGCAGTGATAACTGCTCGAAGTAGGTTTAACCTGTAATTATTCACTTGGGACTTCTGGCTCTAGTTTGAAGTCTGGCTTTTTACGGCGCGAGTTGCAACCGTGCGATTTTCCCAATTCTTTTCCAGAACAACCGCCATCGCATGGAGGAACTTTGGGGTGGCACTGCAAATCTGCCATCGGCCTGCTACTTGTGCTGCAATACTTCAAAACATGAAGCCACAACTTGCGGGGAGCTGCCCCCCTGGGATGGTTGTGGTTACGGTAGCGAGCGAGGTGACCAAGAAGGTGTGGGCTGGCCACTGGCTCCGCGTAGGGGCCAATTCTGCTGGTTGTGACTGTATGTGTTGAAGTTCTGTGTAGCAAGCCAATGGCAGATATTTGCTCACCCAACGTTCCATGTTGCACATGTTGTTCCATGCTGAAAAAGAAATGATAAATTGCAGAAAGACTATTTTCAAATTTTTGTATTTCAATTTTAAATATATCGAACATGCGAAATTTGGAACAGAAACGGACATTGGATCGCACTAAGCGACCTCGACTGTTGACAGAATATGTCACATGTCTTATGTCGACACACACACGCACGCACGCACGCACGCACGCACGCACGCACGCACGCACGCACTCACGCGCACGCGCACGCGCGCGCGCATACGCACACACACACACACACGCACGCACGCACGCACGCACGCACGCACGCACAGGCACACATTGTCATCCATATATATTCACTTCGCCGAAGGAAACAGTATACAACAAGCTGTTTTTAAAAGTCAAGTTGTCTTATCAATACAGAGTGGTTTGTGAGTGTCTTAAAGTGGAAGAGTTAAAGAGTGGATACTTTTGTAAAGTATTCCGAAGCCTTTCCGATATGACGTGCGCCCGCCCGGAGTCCACTATTCATGCGCTACTTCTGACACGCTCCTTTCTGAGGGGTTCTTGCAGGGCAACATAGGGATCGCCCGGGATTTTAATTTTTTGAGCAAGACACGCATTTCTGAGCGGTTGTTGCAAAGCAACATTGGGATCGCCCGGGTTTATTTTTTTGAGCAAAACACACGCATTTCTGAGCGGTTGTTGCAGGGCAACATTGGGATCGCCCGGGATTAATTTTTTTAGCAGACAAAGTTGTTCGTAAGACAAGGGTTTAAAAAACAAAAGTATTTCTTTTGGACTGAGTGTTCAACAACTGCCTCAACGTAAGCTTTCAAACGGTCGAACGAACGTCGCTCTACAAGGTATGACGAGCGAGTTAGAGCCGTAATGGTGCTCATAACGTAGCGAACGTCGATTTGCGTGGTGCGTATTTTACTAATTTGAAAAATGTATGCAGTCGCATGAAATACCGTTGAGACCTTTCAAACGACGTGTCGATTGGCGCTCTGCGACGTACGACGGGCGAGTTAGTGCCGCTTTGCGTTTTGGATCTTCGGGTTACTGTAAGTCGCGAAATTCAAAATTTTGTGTCTCGACTCTTCTTGGGGCAATCATCAGTGAGTCGAGACTTATCGCTGTAACCAAATATCGTCTCTCTGCGAATTTCCTACGTATATGACAATTTTCTCAGTATGTGTTTTACCAATTGAATAGAATATTTGTCGTGCCGTGAAAGAGCACATCGCGAGCTTTTCAGTGAGCTATCGCACGCCTCTCTACGACATAAAACGAGCCAGTTAGGGTCGCTTTGCTGTTTGGACTTTTGGGTTACTGTAGCTTTCGATTTCAAACTTTTAAATTTCAACTTCTCTTAACTTAATGATCAGTGTGTCGAAACCTATCTAGCGAGCTCAAGATCTTCTCTCTACGACGTACGTTGAGCGAGTTAAAGCGACTGTAGTGTAAAAATGTCGTGAATGTCGCTTTTCGTGGTGCGTGTTCACGTAATTATAAGAATTGTTAATGCCAAATGACAGAGCACGTCGACACCTTTTAGTTGACCTATGCACGCCGCTCTACGACTTCTCTTAACTCGACTTCTCTTAACTTAAGATCAGTGTGTCGAAACCTATCTAACGAGCTCAAGATCGTCTCTCTGCGATGGAAGACGAGCCAGTTAGAGAAGTTTTGCGTTTTGAACTTTTGGATTACTCTCGCGAAATTCAAATTTTTGAGTTTCGACCAATAGAAGATCGACAGTGATCCAACGAGCTCAAGATTGTCTCTCTACGACGCACGCTGAGCGAGTTAGAGCGATTGTAGTGCAAAAATGTCGTGAATGTCGCTTTTCGTGGTGCGTGTTTACGTAACTGAAAGAATTGTTAATGCCAAATGAAAGAATACCTTTCCAATGACCTGTCGAACGCCGCTCTACGACGTAAGACGTGCTAGTTACATAGTGCCGTTTTGACCTTCGGGTTACTGTAGCGCGCAATTCAAAGTTTTGAAACTCAAAACTAAGCTCGCAAAGCTCAGTGAGTCGAGACCTATCCATAGAGCCCAAGATCTCCTTTCTACGACTTTTCAACCCGAGATCTGACAACGTAACGAACGATGAACGAACGAACGAGCGAACGGACGCACGAAGAGCTCTCGTAGGGGTTCGCCCGGCTGAGGCCGATCGAAAAAAATAGTGTTTTGCAAACACATTTTGGATATTCTAACGATACTAAGGGTTGTCAGTGTTCGTAACCAGTGACCGTTTGCAGGAAGAACAACAAGGTCAACGTCCCCAATGATTGCTTAGCGTTGCGCCACGATAAAGATATTCAAAAGGATTTTCGCGATTGCAGAGTCTTTGAAACTCACTGCTGTTGCCGTGGAAAAGACAAGTGCGCAACGCCAAACCTGCTAGAAACACCAAGGTATGTAGCAACTGTAGTAGCAGCTCTTGAAACATTCAGTATGTTTTTTCGCCGCGCCTCAGCGCGGCGAGGTGTATCATGGTTGGCGCGGCAGCGCCAAACCATATGTTCCATCCAGGCCGCGCGCACCTTTTCCCATCGTCACGATGTTTGTTTCTCGGGCTGTGCTGAACGGAAGCGGATGAAATTTGGCACACTAAAGGACTTTATCATAAATAGATTAAATTCCAAATTTGGTGAAAATCGGTACAGCGTAGCAAAAGTTACAGGCGCAAAAAGGATCGCGGCGCGTTTCTTGTCCCACGGGCGGGGGGTGAATTCTTCTCCGTCTCCTCCTTCTTCTCCTCCTTCACGTCACGCTCTAACGTCCATCAATCAGGATCTCGTCCAGTCGCCTTCCATTCTTCCCACCGATGGTTGCGCGCATATAACACCAACCCCCGAAGTGCCCCCGTTTGTTCAGGAGGCCCTGCATAGGTGTCCCAAAATTGTCCTGTTAAGTTTTGTGCGTGCCTTAAGGTGCCACCGCTCGTTCAGGAGGCCCTGCATAGGTGTCCCAAAATTGCCCTGTTAAGTTTTGTGCGTGCCTCAAAGTGCCCCCGCTCGATCAGGAGGCCCTGCATAGGTGTCCCAAAATTGTCCTGTTAAGTTTTGTGCGTGCCTCAAAGTGCCTCCGCTCGTTCAGGAGGCCCTGCATAGGTAGGTGTCCCAAAATTGTCTTGTTCGCTTTGTGCATGCCTCAAAGTGCCCCCGCTCGTTCAGGAGGCCCTGCATAGGTGTCCCAAAATTGTCCTGTTAAGTTTTGTGCGTGCCTCAAAGTGCCTCCGCTCGTTCAGGAGGCCCTGCATAGGTGTCCCAAAATTGTCCTGTTAAGTTTTGTGCGTGCCTCAAAGTGCCCCCGCTCGTTCAGGAGGCCCTGCATAGGTGTCCCAAAATTGTCCTGTTCGTTTTGTGCGTGCCTCAAAGTGTCTCCGCTCGCTCAGGAGGCCCTGCATACGTGTCCCAAAATGTTCTACTCGTTTTGTGCGTGCTTCAAAGTGCCCCCGCTCGTTCAGGAGGCCCTGCATACGTGTCCCAAAATTGTCTTGTTCGTTTTGTGCATGCCTCAAAGTCCCCCCGATCGTTCAGGAGGCCCTGCATACTTGTCCCAAAATTGTTCTACTTGTTTTGTGCGTGCCTCAAAGTGCCCCCGCTCGTTCAGGAGAGCCTGCATAGGCGTCCCAAAATTGTCCTGTTCGTTTTGCGCGTGCCTCAAAGTGCCTCCGCTCGTTCAGGAGGCCCTGCATACGTGTCGCAAAATTGTTCTACTCGTGTTGTGCGTGCCTCAAAGTGCCCCCGCTCGTTCAGGAGGCCCTGCATACGTGTTACCAAATTGCCCTGCTCGTCCCGTACGTTACCCAAATATGTCAAACTCGTACGAGAGCCTTTACAGTCGTGTCTCAAGGTGGCCTACATCGGTAACGTGGGTTGATTGGCTCCGCCAATCAAAAAGTAAGAGTATTTCATGTAAAATGCCTAAAGGCAGAAAGGGGAATATGTTCCAAGTATGAAGCATGTAAAAGTAAGAGTATTAAACGATATTCCTATGGTGTAGCAAATGCGGCGCTTTGCGCCGCCCACCAATTTGTTAAAGAAAGAATAGCACCAGTATTGATTGAAAGAAAGCATTTTCGACTAAAATCATCCACACAAACTGCGCAAAGGTCACAACGACACGCGGTAACATATTCGGCACATCCTAGCGTTTTTTCGCCCGGCCTCAGCCGGGCGAACCCCTACGAGAGCTTATCGTGCGTGCGTGCGTGCGTCCGTGCGTCCGTGCGTCCGTCACGCTCTCATATCTCGGCGTTGGTAAGTCGTAGGAAGGCGATCTTGGCCTTTATGGATAGCTCTCGACTCACTGGTAATGTCGCTAAGAGACTTCGAAATTCAAAAGTTTGAATTGCGCGCGCTACAGTAACCCGAAGGTTCAAACTGAAAACGGCTATTACTCGCTCGTCTTACGTCGTAGAGCGGCGTGCGATAGCTCAACTAAAAGGTCTCGACGTGCGCTTTCGCTTGGCATTAAAAGTTTTCTTAATTACGCAAACACGCAACAGGAAAAGCGACATTCTCGCGTTTTTAGCGCGGAAATCGCTCTAACTCGCTCAGCGTGCGTCGTAGGGAGACGATCTTGGGTTGGTTGGATAGCTCTCGACTCACTGATCATTTGTTCTTCTATTGGTCGAAACTCAAAAGTTTGAATTTCGGGAGCTACAGTAACCCAAAGGTTTAAAACGCGAAATTTGTCTAACTCGCTCGTCTTCCGTCATAGAGAGACGATCTTGAGTTCGTTGAATAGGTTTCGGCACACTGATAATTCCGTTAAGAGAACTCGAAATTCAAAAGTTTGAATTGCGCGCGCTACAGTAACCCGAGGGTTCAAACCGCAAAACGGGTCTAACACGCTCGTCTTACGTCGCAGAGCGGCGTGCGATAGGTCAACTAAAAGGTCTCGACGTGCTCTTTCATTTGGCGTAAAAATTTGTTAATTACGCAAACACGCACCACGAAAAGCGACATTCTTGCGTTTTAGCATAGAAATCGCTCTAACTTGCTCAGCGTGCGTCGTAGAGAGACGATCTTGAGTTGCTGGATAGCTCTTGACTCACTGATCATTTGTTCTTCTATTGGTCGAAACTTAAAAGTTTGAATATCGCGAGCTACAGTAACCCAAAGGTTCAAACAGCAAATGGGCCCTAACTCGCTCGTCTTACGTTGTAGAGCGGCATTCGTTCGACCGTTTGAAAGCTTACGTGGAGGCAGTTGTTGAACGGTCATTCCTGAAAGAAATACTTTTGTTTTTTTAAACCCTTGTCTTACGAACAACTTTGTCTGCTAAAAAAACTAATCCCGGGCGATCCCAATGTTGCCTTGCAACAACCGCTCAGAAATGCGTGTGCCTTGCTCAAAAAATTAATCCCGGGCGATCCCAATGTTGCCCTGCAAGAACCTCTCAGAAAGGAGCGTGTCAGAAGTAGCGCATGAATAGTGGGCTCCGGGCGGGCGCGCGTCATATCGGAAAGGCTTCGAAATACTTTACAAAAGTATCCACTCTTTTACTCTTCCACTTTAAAAGACTCACAAACCACTCTGTATTAATAAAACAACTCAACTTTTTTAAAACAGCTTGTTTTTGTGTTGCATTATTTGTGTGTTATTTGTGTTATTTTCTTTTGTGTTGCAAATCCGCAGTCAATGCTCTTGCCATTTCTGAAGACTTTTCGCAGCTGACTCATCAGGCAAACAAGCTGTTTTAAAAAAGGCAAGTTGTTTTATTAATACCGAGTGGTTTGTGAGTGTTCTAAAGTGGAAAAGTAAAAGAGTGGATACTTTTGTAAAGTATTTCGAAGCCTCCGATATGACGCGCACGCGCCCGGAGTCCACTATTCATGCGCTACTTCTGACTCACTCCTTTCTGAGGGGTTATTGCAAGGCAACATTGGGATCGCCCGGGATTAATTTTTTAGCAGACAAAATTGTTCGTAAGACAAGGTTAAAAAAACAAAAGTGTTTCTTCAGCAATGCGTGTTCAACTACTACCACAACGTAAATATTCAAACGGGCGAACGATTGCCACTCTACAACGTAAGACGAGCTAGTTAGAGTCGTTATATTCTCAAAACGTAGCGAATGTCGATTTCCATTGTGGGCATTTCACTAATTGTAAAAATTTATGCAGTCGCATGAAGGAACACGTTGACACCTTTCAAATGACGTGTCGATTGTCGCTCTACGACGCAAGACGGGCGAGTTAGAGCCGCTTTGCGTATTGGATCTTCGGGTTACTGTAGCTCGCGAAATTCAAATTTTTGAGTCGCAACTCCTCTTAGCGCAGTTTTCAGTGAGTCAAGACATATCGAATGAACCCAAGATCGTCTCTCTGCGGCTTTCCTACGAAAATTTCAATTTCACAGCACGTGTTTTACCAATTGAATAAAACAATTTATCGTGTCATGAAAGAGCACGTCGCGAGCTTTCAAGCGAGCTATCGCACGCCACTCTACGACGTAAGACGAGCGAGTTAGGGCCGCTTTGCTGTTTGAACCTTTGGGTTACTGTAGCCCGGAAGACAAGCGAATTAAAAAAGAAGTTTTGCGTTTTGAACCTTTGGGTTACTGTAGCTCGCGAAGAAGAACAAATGATCAGTGAGTCGAGAGCTATCCAAAAACTCAAGACCGTCTCCTACGACGCATGCTGAGCGAGTTAGAGTGACTACTGTGTTAAAAACGCGAGAATGTCGCTTTTCGTGGTGCGTGTTTGCGTAATTAAGAAGATTTCTAACGCCTAATTAAAGAGCACGTCGAGACCTTTTAGTTGACCTATCGCACGCCCCTCTACGGCGTAAGACGAGCGAGTTAGAGCCGTTTTCTGTTTGAACCTTCGGGTTACTGTACCTCGCGAAATTCAAACTTTTGAATTTCGAAACCTCAGCGGAATTGTCAGTGAGGCGAGACCTTTGAAGAGAGCCATCGGTCGCCTTCCTACGACTTTCCAACGCCGAGATCTGAGAGCGTGACGAACGAACGAACGAACGAACGCACGCACGCACGAAGAGCTCTCGTAGGGGTTCGCCCGCGAAACAAGTCTCTTTTAACAAGCTTAGAGTAAAAACTGGGTACCCGATGATGGTTGATTGGCATTGCATAGTGTGTTGTGCATTTGAGGAGTATATTCAATAGTGTGTCAGAATAGAAAGTTGAGCATTTCTTCGACGAGTTTCGCCGCAGTTACCTCGAGTTTCCAAAGGTAGTTTGTGCCATTCTTGGGCAATCGTTGCCTATAAGGCGAATTGGTGGGTACTGATCCATAAATGGATCAGGAATGTTCGCCGCAGGTTCACTTTGGAATGAAGAGGGTCTAAATGGGACGACGCCCTTTTCTTTTGGGTCACAAATGCGGGCGGTTACGATACCGTTGCTGTAGATTGCAGAACCGCACAGTAATTGCCGCGTTTCGTGTTCGATCGAATATGAAAATGCCGAAATCTGTCATATTTGACAAAACCCTTGAAAATATCCCTAATTTCTTGAATTCCAAAATCTGAAACTGTTTCATAATTACTTGACATACTACGCCCGGCACATCCACGCAAAGATATTTTGAAATTTAGGTTGTTTAAAATTGTCAAAATTTGGCAATTTTGAGAAAAACCTTGAAAATATCCCTAAATTCGTTAATTATAAAATCTAGAACTAGTTGCTAAATAGTTGGCAGAGTATGCCCGACACAACCATGCAAAGACATTCTGAAATTTAAGCTATTTGAAATTGTCTAAATTTGGGGATTTTGACAAAACCCGTAAAAATATCCTAAATTTTATTAATTATAATCTATGACACTATTTGCTAAATACTTGGCAGAATATGCTCGACACATCCGTGCAAAGAAGTTTTGAAATTTAAGCTGTTTGAAATTGCTGAAATTTGGGAATTTTGAAAATGCCCTTGAAAATATCCCTAATTTCGTTAATTATAAAATCTGAAACTATTTGTTAAATGCTTGCTCCATACATTCGCGCAAAGAAATTATGAAATTTAAGCTTTTTGAAATTGTCCAAATTTTGGACTTTTGACAATACCCTTGAAAATATCCCTAATTTCGTCAATTATAAAATTTGAAACTATTTGATAAATACTTGGTAGACTATGCTCGATACATCCTAGAAAAGAAATTTCGAAATTTAAGCTGTTTGAAATTGTCGAAACTTGGGGATTTTAACAAAATCCTTAAAAATATCCTAAATTTCGTTAATTATATTCGCTGAAACTGTTTGCTAAATACTTGGCAGACTATGCTCGATACATCGGTGCAAAGAAGTTTTGAAATATAAGCTGTTTGAATTGTTCGAAATTTGGGAATTCTGCCAAAAACCTTGAAGATATCCCTAATTTGGTGAATTCCAAAATCCGAAACTATGTCACAAATTCATCGCGTCTTATGCCCTTTCCATTTCAGCAAAAACTTTGCCGATACGGCTTGTAAATAAAAGTGTCATTTCTGACGTTTTCATATTTTTATTGTGAATATCTCGAAATAGCGAAATTAGCAACAGAAACGGACATCGACACGTTACTCAGCGCATTCGACTCCATTGGGTGGCACTAACCGTCATGTCTAGTTTTGTGACACACAAACACAGAAACACATACTCGCCGCGCCACCATTCATCATACAGTAGTTGATTTGCCGAATTGCCATTTGCGATGATATTTGCTAATTCTGACTCGTTCCTCACTTCGAGAAACTATAAGCCGCTGCGGCAATGTCTCTTAAATTATACCATATCAAAAACAAAATGGCAAAAATACAGAAATGCGCAGCAAAACAACAAAATAGTCGTCGAGGCTCGAACCTCGGCTGGCTCGCGCGGTTTGTTCGCGCGTCGGACGCCCTAGACGCCTACGCCATGCTGTCGCATCACAGTTCATCTCAAAACGGCGCTCTTATAGGTTGAGTTTGGCTTCTATTTGGCGATTACGGTCTTTATAGCGCGTCTGCTCACTCGCTGCTCTTTTGCTATACACGCGAACACCACCGTACGCACCAAATAAAGAAATTTGAGCGAAAAATAAACGTTAAAAAGTGACTTATTTTGAATATAGCAACAGGAACGGACATCGGATCCGTAATCAGCGCCATCGACTGCATCGGATGGCAGCAACCGTCTTGTCTAGTTTGACCGCACACACAGAAACACGAACGGACAAGAGCGTCCGTATATATACTCGCCGCCCTGGGGGGCGGCGAAAAAAGCGGAGCAGTTTTGAGATTTGAATTTTTACTGAGATTGTAGCAAGGCCCTTTTCGGTTTCGTGCAGCGTCTTGACTCTCCTCACGACTACACTTTTTGGAGTGGTCTTGCTACGCAACATTGGTATCGCTCGGGTTTAATTCTTCACACCAAAAAATCATTTTTTCAGACAGAATTTAAAAAAAGATACTGGAATCTAACGCAAAACTACAGGTTAATGGTGAGCATGATTTAATGTTGGCTTGCAGTGAGCTCTTCAGCGATGTCAAGACCGCCGCTCCGCAACGCACGAGCGCCAAGATTTATACCAAACCAAAATCTGCAGCTTTCATCGCGTTCTGGATGCTGTAGCCCTCTGCTTGAACTTTTGAAACTTTTTGTTGTCAAATTCTTGCTCAGGAGGTCGAACGCTTCATTTTGACATGCGATTCGACTAGGTTCGATAAAGTTTTGACTTTTCGCGGACCTTACTTTGGGATACTGTAGCGCGCAATTTTTAAAACTTGTTATTATTTCGACATCATAGTTCGCGAGAGGAGTCCGAGGGCTACCCGTCGAACTCAACTCAGCGACGTCAGACAAGCGCGGTATTAAGCCCGAAGCAAGCATGTGGTTTTCAGTTTTCGACGCGTTTTGGTTACTGTAGCTCTCTGTTTAAACTTTTGAAACTTTTTGTTGTCGGATTCGTGCTCAGGAGCTCGAGCGCTTCATTTTGATATGCGATTTGACTAGGTTCGATCAACTTTTGTCTTAAAATGGACCCCACTTTGGGATGCTGTAGCGCGCGAGTTTGAAAACTTATTTTAGTTTTGAACACTCAGATGGCGAGAGGAGTCCGCAGGCTACCCGACGATGTCTCAAACTCCACCCTACGACGTCAGACGAGCGAGTTATTAAGCTCGAAGCGGGCGTAGCGTACGTACGCACGTACGCACGCACGCACGCACGCACGCACGCACGCACGCACGCACGCACGCACGCACGCACGCACGCACGCACGCACGCACGCACGCACGCACGCACGCACGCACGCACGCACGCCGAGCTCTTGATAGGGTTCGCTCGGCTGAGGCCGAGCGAAAAAAATGAATTTTTGAATTTTCATGCTATATATTGTAAATATCTCGAAAATGCGAAATTACCTAGCAACAGAAACGGACATCGGATTCGTACTCAGCGACTTCTACTCTACTTCACATACTGTATGTCGTAGCAGGAAGTGCGCTACCATCTGAATTGCGCCATGCGGACTGATCGCATAGCAAATCTATTGCAGACATGAGCGCCTTGAGTGCTACAGATTCTCCAGCAAGGAAAGGAAGCCTGGCAATAGTTTTGTTGAGCAATCAGTGCTTTTGCCGAACCAGACGGAAGAATGTACAAACGGATTAAGAGATGATTTGGAGGGAAAGCACAGCCAACATGAACTTAGAGAGGGCTGCTCTTTGAGCTACATTCAACGGCTGACTGGCGCAAGGGGCGCTGTTCGAATGACCTCGGAGCATGGCCGCTGCTTCTGTCCCGTCCCGCAAGGGACTGGAACGGCCAAAAAAGACTACATTGGATGCAGGTATAGCGCGTGCACAAGGAGTGGAACGGTATTGGTAACCAGGAGAGGGAGGTTGTGTAATTGTCCAAGTGACGATAAATTTATATTATCAGATGCCGTTCTATAGACCACACGTGATTTGCTGCCTTGTACCCTAAAGTAGAATCGCTTACTCCATTGAATCAGAGATTTTCTCCCGAAAAGCATGGAAAATGTGGCCAAGGTAGAAAATGTGGCCAAAGTCGAAAGGGCCGCCGGTTAAACTGGATGGGCAGTTTAGTTTTTAGCACTCCGACCCTGGAAGGGCGAAGCCAATTTTTCGCGCAGTGGAAAAAAGCGAGAAAGGTCAAACATTCGAATTCTGTAGTGCATTAAAATTTTCGGCGTAGACCAGGGGGGGGGGGGGGGGCGCACTCCCGCAGCTGCAGCTGACTTTGGAGAGGGCAACAAGCTGTGTGTATAAAAAGTTCAACCTATACTTTGTGTCTGTCAAATTTTGGTGAACAGTGTAGTGAACTTTGTACACATCGTTAGCCGCATCTGGAGAAAGTGTCTTGAGAATGTGTACCTTAATGCCAAGTGCAGCTATCCCCACGATACGGTTGTCTGTACAGCTGATCTGAAGCTCAGTGATATCGCCGCGTTCGCTATATGTTATCGGCATGATACGACGCCGTTTACCTGATGTTTCCTACCTGTGTGAAAACGTCACATCCAACAAAAAAAAACTTGCCAAAAGTTTGGTGCGAGCTAATTCCTGTGTTCAGCGTACGCATTTCTGTTTCCGAGTGCACATTCATCAATGAACAGATGTTCTGGCCATCAGACGAAAATCTCGATTTTGACATTTTTTCAAATTTTAATTCTAAATATCTCGAAATTGGAATTTATTAAAACTGAACAACTATGTCACAAATTCTTATTGGCATTCGGCCTTACCATTTCTGCGTTCAAATTCGTCAAAAAAAGCCGTTCTATTTTGTTGATTTAAGGAATTTTGAAAAATAATCACGTATTTCTATTAAATTCCATATTTGCAAAAAAATCTCTTGCGCTACAAATTATCCACAGTCTATACTCTTTCCATTTTTGAAGAAATTTCGCCGCTATATCATAAGGTGAAAAAGTCGATTTTCGACATTTTCATATTTCGATTCAAAATATCTCGAAATTGCAATTTTTAAAAACTGCAAAACTATGTCACAAATCCTTACTGGCATACGACCTTTCCATTTCTGCATTCACATTCGTCAATAAATGACGTTGTATTTTAGTCAATTTATGCAATTTTGACAAATAATCGCGTATTTCTATTAAATTCCACATTTGCAAAAAATTTCTTTTGTGTTACAAATTATTCGCAGTCTATGCTCCTTCCATTTCTGAAGAAATTTTGCCGCTAGCCCTTCATACGAAATAGTCGATTTTCGACATTTTTGAATTTTAATTGTGAATATCTCGAAAACGCGAAATTAGCAACAGAAACGGACATCGGATCCGTACTCAGTGACCTCGACTCTACTTTCCCACATATGTCATATGTTTTACTTCGGTGCGACGGAAACACACACACACACACAGACACACACACATTGTCATCCGTATATATACACCTCGCCGCGCTGAGGCGCGGCGAAAAAATGTGCCACCCCCGCCGATTTCGCGCCGATAGGAATTTTTTGTGGGACCTTTTGATATATATGTAAAAATGGTCGAAAGTTCATATTCCGGCGTTATTTCGCCGCGCCTCAGCGCGGCGATGTGTATATATAAGGCTGTCCACGCCCAGACCTGAAAAAAGCGGCTGGGGGGGATCGGCGGACCTCAGCGATATTTTGTGTGCTGGTAGGCCATTATCTTAGAAATGTAACGCCGCAAGTCCGAGCTCGCTACGTTGCCCCACGCGAGCGTGGCACGCGTTTTCCCAACATACACAAATTTTGCGCGTTTTCAAAAAATTGACTTCGATCGTTTATAAAATAAGTTTCGCTCAAGCTAGGCTGCTGATACTTGATATCTATAGACTGTCTGCTAGTGATTGTGTGTTGGCCAAGTGCCACGCGTATCCACGCACCCACGCGGGAGCAACGACTGCGGCAATTTTTCAAACTTTGGCGCGACGTAAAAAAAAGTCGCCCGAATCGATTTTCTTCATTTTGCTTTCATTCGATAGCCAAGAGTCTTGTCTATCGAAATATGTAAAACTGATCATGGGTATTGGGGGTCCTGCGCGAGCTACGGGCCAAAATGTGAAAAAAGTGCGGTTTTCGGGGGTTATTTTTGCCCTATTTCTAAGCATTACTCGTTCGTGTTAAAAGTTTTCGCAAAAAATTTTGTATGCCACACAACGCTACTTACACCTGTTGCACTAGTTTTGGAATTCGCGAAATTGGTAACCATCTTTGCGAATTTTGCTCAAAAAACCGAAAAATGCAGAAATTTACTTACTGAAAATCCTTGAAGTGGCTATAACTTTTGCTGTAGTGGATCGATTTCCAGCACACTTGTAGCGTGTAGTGTATGTCTACAGGCAAATAAAATGCAGTTTTCGAGTTTTCCGTGCGAGACCATTTTGGCGCCAAATCTGAAATTTTAAAAATCGGAAATATGCTTCGCAGAAGACCTGCCAATATGGTAGTCGCATAAGCCAAATCGAGGTCGCTGATCACAAATTTGGCATTAGTTTTGACGTACGAGGTCTCCCAAGCAGGATTGGTTGGTAAACAATTACAGTCTCGCATCGTCACAAACTGACATTTGTCTCTCTACCCAAGGAAATATTGCTAATACGAAGCACGAGAGGACCTTCGCAAATCCTATTTGGGAGACCTCGTACGTCAAAACTAATGCGAAATTCGTGATCAGCGACCTCGATTTGGCTTATGCGACTACCATATTGGCAGATCTTCTGCGAAGCATATTTCCGATTCTTGAAATTTCAGATTTGGCGCCAAAATGGTCTCGCACGGAAAACTCGAAAACTGCATTTTATTTGCCTGTAGACATACACTACACGCTACAAGTTTGCTGGAAATCGATTCACTACAGCAAAAGTTATAGCCACTTCAAGGATTTTCAGTAAGTAAATTTATGCATTTTTCGGTTTTTTTTAGCAAAATTCGCAAAGATGGCTACCAATTTCGCGAATTCCAAAACTAGTGCAACAGGTGTAAGTAGCGTTGTGTGGCATACAAAATTTTTCGCGAAAACTTTTAACACGAACGAGTAATGCTTAGAAATAGGGCAAATATAACCCCGAAAACCGCACTTTTTTCACATTTTGGCCCGTAGCTCGCGCAGGACCCCAAATACCCATGGTCAATTTTACATATTTCGATAGACAAGACTCTTGGCTATCGAATGAAAGCAAAATGAAGAAAATCGATTCGGGCGACTTTTTTTACGTCGCGCCAAAGTTTGAAAAATTGCCGCAGTCGTTGCTCCCGCGTGGGTGCGTGGATACGCGTGGCACTTGGCCAACACACAATCATTAACAGACAGTCTATAGATACCAAGTATCAGCAGCCTAGCTTGAGCGAAACTCATTTTATAAACGATCGAAGTCAATTTTTTGAAAACGCGCAAAATTTGTGTATGTTGGGAAAACGCGTGCCACGCTCGCGTGGGGCAACGTAGCGAGTTCGGACTTGCGGCGTTGCATTTCTAAGACAATGGCCTATCAGCACACAAAATATCGCCGAAGTCCGCCGATCCCCCCCAGCCGCTTTTTTCAGGTCTGGGCGTGGACAGCCTTATATACAGATGACGATGTGTAGTCCGCGAACTTTTTTGTCCTGCCGAGGTAAAACACGTGGCAGATGGCGTCAGGTAGAGTCGATGTCGCCGATTACGGATCCGATGAGATTTGCTGTTGCTAATTTCAAAATGAGTGTGGGTGTAACGTTTGAAGTTTGAAATTTTTCGACAAATTATCTCTATTTGCAATGTTACGGTGCTTACGGGGCATATCGATCGTGCGAACGTGCTAAAGCACCGTAGCCTGCTGAATAGACGCCAACTGAGAGTATAAGAGCGCCGTTTTGAGAAGCGCTGTGATGCGACAGCATGGCATAGGCGGGAAAGCCGCCGATCGCGCGCAAAAACGTGCGAGCCGATTGAGGTTCTATCCTCAGTGACCATTTTGCTTTTTTTGCTGCGCTTTATTTTGGTTTTGTCATTATTTTTTGACACTGAATAGGCAAACAATCTTTGGCGTAGCGGCTTCTGGTTTCTCCACATCAGCAAAATTTGTTACATAACCTCAAATCTCTGTGTCCAATGCTACCGGTAGCAAATTTCATTAAAGACTATACCTACGCTCACACCATCACCCCGTCGATTGGCATCTTGTCACACGATGGCGTCGATGACACCCAGCAAAGTGTTGGCATCCGTTTGTGTTGCTGAGTCGTCATCGTAGTTGCGTCCAGTTGCTCCAAAAGTGGACCAAGTTGTTCACCGAGCTTCAAAGCTCTGATATGTAGTTGTGTTCAGACGCTAGCAAGTTTCCATCTTTGGCAAGTTTTTTTGTTGGATGTGAGGATTTCACACAGCTAGAAACCTTAGTTGAACGGCGTCGTACCGGGTTTTTCCGCTTAAAAGCGCCCCGGGGCGCTTACGAGGTTTTCACTGCCATATAAGCGCCCCAGGGCGCTTACGTGGTGCCAAAGTTTTTCGGTGTGATGTCAGTAAAATAGCAGGTCTGACGGGTAAATTACGCTAGAAAGCTTGGAATATTACAATAGCAACACATTTCAGACCATGGTTATGCGAGTTTTACTGATCTGTGAAGCTGCAAATTGCTCAAATCGCGCATATATGTGGTTTGAAGGCAGAGGTTGAGGAAGCTGTGTAGGTCGCCCGCGCCGAATTACAGGGTCTTATTTTGTTTTGAAGTTCAGTGCAACTGCCCGATAAGCTTGTATGTGACGTCTTAGGGGCTGGCTTATAAATGCACAGAACGCCACAATAAGTCACCGAAACTCTTCTACAGTACTTTAGAGCATTTTCCGTTTTAGCGCCCCGGGGCGCTTAGATGGCGCCAACTTTAGGTCGTCTCAGGACCCATTTCAACGTAAGCGCCCCGGGGCGCTTAAGCGGAAAAACCCGGTATCATGGCGATAACAAATAGCGAACGCGGCGATATCACTGATCACTTAGATCAGCTGTACAGACAACCGTATCGTGGTAATAGCTGCACTTGGTTTATAGCAGACTTTCTCAAGCTAATTTCTCCAGATGCGGCTAATGATGTGTATTAAGTTCACCATACTGTTTACCAAGATGTGACAGACACAATGTATAGGTTGAACTTTTTACACACACAGCTTGTTTTCACTCTAGCGGGTCACAATTTTGAGATTTCGGAAAATTTTCAAAGGCATACATCTCGAGATTGGGACAAGCTAGAGCGATGCGGTTTCTTTTCGCAAATTGCCCGTTGTCCGTTCTACAACTTTGTTTAAGATCACATCTTCATGTCTTGTACCGTTCTTGCGCAATAAGTTGCTCTTCTGCCTGGAACCCGTTTTTCGAGCGATTTTTTCTGAGTTTTTTTTCCGGCGCCGTATCTCGCCAACGAGAAACTGGGGGTCGGTCGCGGCAGCGATTGAAAGCCCAAAGTGTCCTCTACTAAACGCCGCAAGAACCGGCCCTCCACCCTGTACACACACCGACATCGAGATTCAAACGCTGTCGCTAGCAGGGTTTTTTTTCGTCCGAGATCTAGGCGTATGGCGTACGCCTAGCCAAAAATTTTAGGCGTATTTCCTAAAATTTTGTCGTATACGCAAAATTACAGCGAAAAATAAGTCCAAAAACGTAACCAAATTAACCGAAATACCGCTACATTCTGCACTGATTGCAACGACATCTGCCTTAATGATGGTAAAATCAAAATAAAATCTCCACGGATCGCTCCAACAGCAAATTTTGAGCCTGAAATAAACCGAAATCGTCCAAATTGCGCCGCAGGCGAAATTTTTTTCCAGAATAGATTCCTTCGACTCGCTAGTCGACGACTAGACCCGGCGGCCATTTTACAACAAGCTGTGTGTGTAAAAAGTTCAGCTTATACTTTGTGTCTGTCAAATTTTAGTGAGCTGTATGGTGACCTTTGTACCCATCGTTAGCCGTCTTGAGCCGTTAGCCATCTTGAGAAAGTGTCTTGAGAACGTGTACCATAAT
>JASAMZ010002444.1:0-32722 GCA_030248115.1 Linhomoeus sp. GSCO2_2
AATGTGAATGTAGAAATCGAAGGATCGTGTGCCAATAAGGATTTGTGACACAGTTTTGCAGTTTTTAAAATTGCAATTTCGAGATGTTTTCAATCAAAGTATAGAAATGTCGAAAATCGACTCTTTCACCTGATGATATAACGGCGAATTTTTTTCAGAAATGGAAAGAGTATAGACTGCGAATAATTTGTAAAGCAAGAGAAAGTTTTTGCAAATATGGAATTTAATAGAAATACGTGATTATTTTTCAAAATTCCATAGATTAACAACATAGAACGTCGTTTTTTGACCAATTTGAATGGTAAGGTAAGGCAGAAATGGTAAGGCTATATGCCAATAAGAATTTGTGACATAGTTTTACAGTTTTAATTAATTCCAATCTCGAGATATTTAGAACTAAAATTAAAAAAAATGACAAAATTGAGATTTTCGTCTGATGACCAGAACAGCTGTTTATTGATGAATGTGCACTCGGAAACAGGAATGCGTACGCTGAACACAGGAATTCGCTCGCACCAAACTTTTGGCAAGATTGTTGTTGGATGTGACGTTTTCACACAGGTAGGAAACATCAGATAAACGGCGTCGTATCATGTCGATAACATATAACGAACGCGGCGATACCACTGAGCTTCAGATCAGCTGTGCAGATTGAAACAACTTGTCAAGTGTATTGATATAGCGCTATACAATAGAGCGAAAAGGGAAAGAGAACTCAAACGCGCGTTAAAGCGCAGGCATCTACTGAATGAAAGAAAAGTTCTAACCAAAGTAGTTTTCTGAAAGCCATGGTTTTGAAATGTTTTTGTCAGAATTGAGCATCTAGACAACTGTATCGTGGGGATAGCTGCACTTGGCATTAAGGTACACATTCTCAAGACACTTTCTCCAGATGCGGCTAACGATGTGTACAAAGTTCACTATACTGTTCACCAAAATTGGACAGACTCAAAGTATAGGTTGAACTTTTTACACACACAGCTTGTTGAATTTGTGCTTATGGGAGTTTTGTGTTGCATTCACGATCTGTCTCTTTGTATCCGATTAAAAGGTCCATCCTGGATAGACTTTTTTTGCCGCGCCTCAGCGCTGCGAGGTGTATATATGTTACGTCCACTTTCCGCATTCATCCAGAAGCCGCATAATGCGGATTCTGGGCGCGTCGGCGTCCAGTTTCCGCATAATGCCGTTTCTGGACGACACGGCGCCCAGAATACGCATCGGAAAGAAGAGGCATGCATCACTGCACCATGCGCAATCTGGACGTCCAGAATCAGCATTTCTTTCCCATCATGACGGAGGGGCACAGCAGGCCTCAGCAGGGGGTGAAGTAGATGGAGGAGTGTTCACCCCACTTACGGTTTGCACTAAAACTCGGCTGGCGTTGCGCCTGGAGGGTCTCAGCTGAGGCTTAGCGCGACCACCAACTTCAGGGCGCGCTCCGCGTGCCCTGAAGTCGGTGACCGGTCGCGTTAAGCCTAAGCTTCGACCCGCCAGACTGCGACGCCGACTGACTCTTGTAGACTGTGGGCGCAGGGCGAGCCTAAGCATAGCCTGATTTCAAAGGAAAATCATACTTTCAAAGACAACAACATTGTAATAAATCAAGGAATGCGTATTCTTGACGTTACGCATATAGAGCCAGGAGCATGCTTCTCCTATCACCAAAGCGGATTCTGGATGGCACCGCGTCCAAAATCCGCATTATGTGGAAACTGGACGCGTCGCCGTCCAGAAGCCGCATATGCCGATTCTGGACGAATGCGGATTCTGGACGTCACATATATACGGATGGCAATGTGTGTGTGTGTGTGTGTGTGTGTGTGTGTGTGTGTGTGTGTGTGTGTGTGTGTGTGTGTGTGTGTGTGTGTGTGTGTGTGTGTGTGTGTGTGTGTGTGTGTGTGTGTGTGTGTGTGTGTGTGTGTGTGTGTGTGTGTGTGTGTGTGTGTGTGTGTGTGTGTGTGTGTGTATGTGTATGTGTGTATGTGTGCATGTGTGCATGTGTGCATGTGTGTATGTGTGTATGTGTGTATGTGTGTGTGTGTGTATGTGTGTGTGTGTGTGTGTGTGTGTGTGTGTGTGTGTGTGTGTGTGTGTGTGTGTGTGTGTGTGTGTGTGTGTGTGTGTGTGTGTGTGTGTGTGTGTGTGTGTGTGTGTGTGTGTGTGTGTGTGTGTGTGTGTGTGCGTGCGTGCGTGCGTGCGTGCGTGCGTGCGTGCGTGCGTGCGTGCGTGCGTGCGTGCGTGCGTGCGTGCGTGCGTGCGTGCGTGCGTGAGTGCGTGCGTGCGTGCGTGCGTGCGTGCGTGCGTGCGTGCGTGCGTGCGTGCGTGCGTGCGTGCGTGCGTGCGTGCGTGCGTGCGTGCGTGCGTGCGTGCGTGCGTGCGTGCGTGCGTGCGTGCGTGCGTGCGTGCGTGCGTGCGTGCGTGCGTGCGTGCGTGCGTGCGTGCGTGCGTGCGTGCGTGCGTGCGTGCGTGCGTGCGTGCGTGCGTGCGTGCGTGCGTGCGTGCGTGCGTGCGTGCGTGCGTGCGTGCGTGCGTGCGTGCGTGCGTGCGTGCGTGCGTGCGTGCGTGCGTGCGTGCGGGCGGGCGGGCGGGCGGGCGGGCGTGCGTGCGTGCGTGCGTGCGTGCGTGCGCGCGTGCGTGCGTGCGCACCAACATCATTTATTGACGAATGTGAATGTAGAAATCGAAGGATCGTGTGCCAATAAGAATTTGTGACACAGTTTTGCAGTTTTTAAAAATTGCAATTTCGAGATGTTTTCAATCAAAGTATAGAAATGTCGAAAATCGACTCTTTCACCTGATGATATAACGGCGAATTTTTTTCAGAAATGGAAAGAGTATAGACTGCGAATAATTTGTAAAGCAAGAGAAAGTTTTTGCAAATAAGGAATTTAATAGAAATACGTGATTATTTTTCAAAATTCCATAGATTAACAACATAGAACGTCGTTTTTTGACGAATTTGAATGGTAAGGTAAGGCAGAAATGGTAAGGCCATATGCCAATAAGAATTTGTGACATAGTTTTACAGTTTTAATTAATTCCAATCTCGAGATATTTAGAACTAAAATTTAAAAAAAATGTCAAAATTGAGATTTTCGTCTGACGACCAGAACAGCTGTTTATTGATGAATGTGCACTCGGAAACAGGAATGCGTACGCTGAACACAGGAATTCGCTCGCACCAAACTTTTGGCAAGATTGTTGTTGGATGTGACGTTTTCACACAGGTAAGAAACATCAGATAAACGGCGTCGTATCATGCCGATAACATATAACGAACGCGGCGATACCACTGAGCTTCAGATCAGCTGTGCAGATTGAAACAACTTGTCAAGTGTATTGATATAGCGCGATACAATAGAGCGAAAAGGGAAAGAGAACTCAGACGCGCGTTAAAGCGCAGGCATCTACTGAATGAAAGAAAAGTTCTAACCAAAGTAGTTTTCTGAAAGCCATGGTTTTGAAATGTTTTTGTCAGAATTGAGCATCTAGACAACTGTATCGTGGGGATAGCTGCACTTGGCATTAAGGTACACAATGAAGTCGGGTAGGTCACACAATGAAGTACAGGAAATGAAGTCGGTCACCGGTCGCGTTAAGCCTAAGCTTCGACCCGCCAGACTGTGACGCCGACTGACTCTTGTAGACTGTGGGCGCAGGGCGAGCCTAAGCATAGCCTGATTTCAAAGGAAAATCATACTTTCAAAGACAACAACATTGTAATAAATCAAGGAATGCGTATTCTTGACGTCCAAGTTACGCATATAGAGCCAGGAGCATGCTTCTCCTATCACCAAAGCGGATTCTGGATGGCACCGCGTCCAAAATCCGCATTATGCGGAAACTGGACGCGTCGCCATCCAGAAGCCGCATATGCGGATTCTGGACGAATGCGGATTCTGGACGTCACATATATATGGATGGCAATGTGTGTGTGTGTGTGTGTGTGTGTGTCTGTCCGCGCATCGAAATAAGATATGTGACATATGTGGTCAAGTAGAGTCAAGATCGCTGAGTACGGATCCAGTGCCCGTTCCTGTTGCTAATTTCGCATTTTTGAGATATTTGAAAAATTCCAAAATGTCGAAAATCGACTTTTTTCCTGATGATCTAGCGGCGAAATTTCTTCAGAAATGGAAAGAGCATAGACCGCGGATAATTTGTAACACAAAGAAAATTTTTTGCAAATGTGGAATTTAATAGAAATACACGATTATTTATCAAAATTCCAGAAATTGACACAAATAGAACATCATTTATTGACGAATGTGAATGCAGAAATGGATAGGCCGTACGCCAATAAGAATTTGTGACATGGTTTTACAGTTTTGAAAAATTGCAATTTAGAGATATTTGCAACTAAAATGCGAAAATGTCGAAAATCGACGTTTCACCAGATTAGCTAGCGACGAAATTTCTTCAGAAATGGAAAGAGCATAGACCGCGGATAATTTGTAACACAAAGAAAATTTTTTGCAAATGTGGAATTTAATAGAAATACACGATTATTTATCAAAATTCCATAAATTGACACAAATAGAACGCCATTAATTGACAAATATGAATGCAGAAATGGATACGTCGTACGCCAATAAGAATTTGTGACATGGTTTTACAGTTTTGAAAAATTGCAATTTAGAGATATTTACAACTAAAATACGAAAATGTCGAAAATCGACTTTTCGCCAGATTAGCTAGCGACGAAATTTCTTCAGAAATGGAAAGAGCAAAAACCGCGGATAATTTGTAACACAAAGGAAATTTTTTGAATTTAATATGGAATTTAATAGAAATACGTGATTATTTTTCAAAATTCCATAGATTAACGACATAGAACGTCGTTTTTTGACGAATTTGAATGGTAAGGTAAGGCAGAAATGGTAAGGCCATATGCCAATAAGAAGTGGGTTCACCTTGAGCCTCAATAAGGCTGTCCAAGCCAAAATCGTTCCCTTCCTCACAGTAACTTTGAGTAGGACTATCTGGAATGATGTGCAACGTTGCGTATGCAAAAACAGTATTGTCATAAATGCAGGAATGCAACTTACATATCATTCTCAATGGCCTGTGACTCTTTGGTACACCACGCAAAACCAACTTCCAGTAATGCTGAGTGAGACACTTCTCAATGACGTGAGCCAATTTCCACCCATCGTTTTTGTCTTTCAATTTTACAGCCTTCAGTTGCCCTTCCATCCCCACAATAATCCCTTCTGGAAGGGTGGGAGAGCTCTCAAAGACGAATCCTGAGGCCTCTTTGAAAACGGCCCAAAAGTATCTGCCCCCTTATAGGGGACACTCCTACAGTAACCCACGCTTAAGCATAGGCCAGCCCCGGATCCCCATGACGTACCGAAATATTGGTGGCATCAATTAGTACTTCCACGTGGGACCCAACTCGTATTTTATTAACTGATGCGTATTTTATTATTTCAGTGCGTATTTTAACAATTACAGTATGACGTCACTATTTTGAAACAGTTGTGAAATAGCACTAGCTCGTTTTGCTGTGCAGCAAATGGATCTCCGTAGAGTGATAAGGCTTTTGAGAAGCGACTCTCTTAACAGTCTGCCATTCGATCCTACATTGCCAATCGTGGAGCCCATATACCTATCCACGGTCTATGCGGAGATGCGAAGAGCAGGCGGGTCACGTGACATCCACACTCTATGCTATCTTCGCTATGTGAAAGAATGTCCACACTAATTGCAGATTGCAAATGTCAATGCCAGCATTGGGTTACAACCAGGAAACTTTTTCCGGATCGCGACCCATCCAATGTGCCAATTCCAGAGCTCCAGTGGTATGGCGACCACCAGGGCCCATTGGGTGAACATACAGAAGAGGCCGGCTGGTGAAAAGCGATTGTTTCGAGTCCCTATTGCTGCAGCCAAACGTTTGCACTCATCGAACCTGTTTAGGGGTACCAAGCGATTCAAGAACTGATGTTGCATGGTTGTTCTATACAATATAGTTGTGCTTCAGGCAGTCAGTATCATGCAACAGAAACACTCACACAACACTACATAGAATAACCAAAAGGCCAGCTATCTATTAAGTGGTTATCATTAGGGCCATTGTCACTAAAGACCCTTTTGCGATCATGGGTCAGTTTTAATCTCTTGATTATTGTCCTCGAGTAAATTGCCATAGTCTCCATCCTCCTGACCAACTGGTTATCCTGGACAGCAACAAGTGCAGAATTGGGATCCCCAGTCCGGACCAGGTCAGCCAGGGTGTCGTGGTTTACTGGACAATCTCTGCCACTCCAGAGGGTCAGACCCTTGGCCTTAAGAGAGGATTTGATAGCACCAGTCTCAGTATTCTCATAGAGAATGCTGTAGCATTTGGCACCACCACAAGCCCAGGTCAAGATCTTGTTTGGGGGAGAGGAGACATCTTCCATGGTCCAGTCCCCTGAAGTTTGTGCAATGTCACATGAGAACCCAAGTCTACCATAAGCTTACCCAAGTGGTCTCCCAGAGGGACAGGCAATGGGTCAGAGGTCTTTGTTTTGTATACAATTGAGTCAGTGTCAGCATATAGGCGATCTTGTGGAGGTATCTTTTCCATGGCCTAAAAAACAACATTCTAATGATTTGAGATCAATAGAAGTCATCAAAGGCTCTCACCTCATAAAGGATGGTTCTAGCTGTAGCCATCGTCCACACTGCAATAGGTAAACTAGTGTTTGCTGCAGCAAGTCTGACCATCTCCACAGGTTGGTGGACCACAAGCAGCTGCTCAGGGGTCAGTGGGTTGAGACAGACCACTTCACAATTACCACTGTCGAATATTCTATTCAATGCCTGCGTGGAGGACACAATTTCCATTTTTGACTTGTTCGAGTTCATGCTGAACCTCCCCCACACAGCATTGATTAGCTAAAATGAAGTGGTTGCGCAATTTCATAATGCCATGCAATAGAAGCTGACACTCACGATCTTTGAGACATAGTGTAGGCTCTTGTTTGGATGCTGGAAATCCTCCAAGCACAAGTTGGAGTCCAGCCTGTCATTGGTCTCATCGATGAAGGCCTGGATCTCTTCATCTGACTTGAGATGCGTGGGAAGACCAGAGTTCTTCAATTTCAGAGTGTACAACTTCTTAATCAGAGGTGCCAGAAGCTCCTGGTTGGTTCTGGACCAGATCCAGCTCTCGTACACCTCTGTAGTGGCAGTGTTTTATGCATTGTGGTAACCAAAATAGTGTACAAGACCCACCTTGGATTTGGTAGCCCAGAGTTAGGCTCTTTTCCAGCTCAAAGTTGGTCCACGCTCCAACCAGGGCCCGATCCTCATCGCAGTGGTCGCAGACTTGGCTCCTCTCAAAATAGTGTCAGGGGTGGGGGGACCCCCTGCGAAAATGTCACCATATTCCTATACTGCCTATGCTAAAGGTTTTACTGTGTGCGGTGGCGTGTCGGCACCCTCTCTCCCTATCTTTATATGTGCGCGCACGCTGCCTCCCTCCCTGCGCCTCCTTTAAAGGCCCGTATAGTATAGTCGTCCTCTCGCTTTTATGTGTGCATATCGATTTTTTGGCGCGCCACTTTGCTGGCTCCCGCCCAATGTCTAAGCGTGTCCGAACGCGTTCTGTCTTGCCGTTCTTTTGCACTACACTGCGCCGGATGGATACGACGGCACTCCGTCTTTTTGGGCGGCGATAAGACGCGCCGTAGACGATTTGAATTGCCGTGCTATTGGTGCGTTAGGCCAGGAATCCGCCTACTAGTAATAGCCGGCGATTAGCGCGAGCTTTCATGTCTGCGTGTTTATAACCTTGTTCTATTTACAGGGGGCTTTTGGAATGGAGTGTGCTCCTTCTAAATCCGTCGAAGTTTTGCGAAAAGAGTTGGTTGGAAAGCAACAAAAGGTAGAGGCCATATTAGAAGAGACATTCCGTCTCATCTGTCGCAACAAGGTCGGGGCCATTGACTACAACAAGTATGGAACGATTGACCACCGTGGCTTCGAGCAGGTTTCGGACCAATTCGTGGACAACTTCTGCTTGTCTGTGGTTGTCCCCGACTATCGTGTGCACAAAGGGAAGTACACCGAAATTGGCTCCATGAACTCTTGCTTGGTGGGCCTCCTAAGCATATCTGGACTGGCTAAGGCAACTGTCAAAGCAGTCGAGTTTTCGCCTTCGTCTGCGCCACATTCGGACGTCCAGATTCCACATTTCGATGCTGCCAAGACCACGCTGGAGACGCGCTACTACCGGAGTTTTCTGCTTAAGCGCCCCCTCCCTTCGCCAACACGAAGGCCATGAAGTTGGGAGAAAGAGGGGGCGCTTAGGCGGAAGAATCCGGTACAAGCAGGCAAATTTATTATTTCGAGTCTTTGCAGTACAGTAGCTCTGTGCGACTTTTTGGAAACTTCATTTGGCCTCGAAAAAATGGCCATCGAAAACTACAACAGAGTTTCTAAAACTTTGGCTCCAGTTTCGGTAACTTGAGCGTTCGTTTGTGGAACCCAAGGTCAAATTTTTCAGACAACACATAACATTGTACAAAGATTTGCAAAACTTCGCAATACTTGGTGTTGTTCCAATTCTAGAAAAGGCACACCTCTAAAAATAGACATATGTATCTTGAGGTACAGTAGCTTTGTGAGAATTATGTGGAATCTTTGCATTTCTTGTAGCAACTTTTCGTGGGAATAACATTCTGTGTGTTATGGTGTATTTGGCGCTACAATGGACAGAATAGCTTCTGACAGAACCAGCAATTGGATAGTAGCTTGTTTAGGTCTACAAAATTTCTATTGCAGACGAGGATTGTCAAGCTGTGCTGCAGTTTCTGCGACGTCAGAGCGACTACAAGTCTTTGGGCTTCCAGCTAAAAGACATCGACTTGACAGCCGATTACAGTGGAACCTTCAAGAAACCTACGGTTATCAGCCACCTGGTTGACGAAATGGGGTTTCGCATGGCTGGTTCGCCAGACGCTGGAGAGCGCACAATTGTGGACAACGACATGACTGTTGGCAGGAACTGTCTGACTTGGATGGAAGATGTAAGTTTGCACAGTTTCGATTTTGTTCTTAAGTTCTTAATTTTGTTGTTCTACACTTCCATATTTAGGTTGACGGCATGACCTGTCGCAGCAAAATTCACAACAAATTTGCCCAAAGTATGGAGTGCCAGAGCGTTCGCAGCAGTGTTGGCAATCATTTGTTAGACTGGGTTTCGCAAGAGGACACCAGACTGGCCAAGGCAAGAGACTTTTGAGCATTCCGTTCTGGTGAAATTCCCGCAAAGAAACATGGCGTTGCTTGGACTCTTTTGGAACCAGTACACTCGCAAAATTTCTGGCAACTTCGTTGAGAAATTCTCAACTAAGGAGAATTGGTGTTTGGCCCATGGAATGCTGGCGAAGCACCTACCCATCGATGTGGTACGTGTACATACGTCTTGTTATCCACTTCGTTTATAATATGGCAACTGCCAATTTTAGGTCGAGGTTTTTCTGGTCTCCAAGATTATCGAGTCGGTCAAAACCAAAGGCAGAAAGCGGCAGAAGACGGTAGAGACAAAACAAGTTGTCAACATTTCGGTCTCCCAGTAAGTTGATTTCTATTGTTGGTATTAGATATCTTCCAGTTGTCAGCCACGCTACACGATGCCATGGCCTTATAATGGATACATAACATAGGTACGGTACATACTACGATAACACACGCATGCGCACGCACGCACAATAGTCTCAGTTTGTCAGTTGGAACACTGCGTTTTGCATTGCAGGTACTACAAGCGAACTAAAGAAGACAAATTCGACTTCTCGTTTTGCTTAATGAAGAAGGGGAACGTCTTCTATGCGAGACAGAAGGATGCAGAAGAGAACGCTACCCTTTTGCAGCGCGCGGGGTTGGTTTGGCAGCCAAACTGCGCTCCAGTGTTGGCTAACGTGCCTGGGCGCGCCAATCGCATCGTGGACCTGGCCCTGTTTCCTTCGAATTCCCCACCAGACATCCCCTCTCCTGGTCCGAGGGGAGTCTTCTCTGTCGTCCAGCTGCGCGAGGTGGTCAGCAAGGTGTCCAGGCTCGAGGGGAAAGCGACCATCGAACGCAAAGACAAGGAGCTGGCTTGCATCGATGAGCTGTGCTCAGAAAACAAGGCTAAGGCCGATCGAATTCGCCAGTTTGCTGACGTCTTCCAAACAACTGCTGGCTGGAGAAAGCTGTCGACTCTGCCACGTGGCCGCTACGATGTGGCCACGTTACGAGAGGTTCGATCGCAGTAGTAGGGAGATGGTTCGGGTGGTCCCCCGGCACAGTTTCGACCTCGCACGTCTCTGAAACCACCACCAATCGATGCAGCGAGGTCGAGAACCCCCCTCTATGCAAAGTTTCAGAACAATTGAAATTATCAAATTATGACAAAATTGACAAAATTCCACTTTTGCTGAGTTCGTTGTACGTACTGCTTGGTGTATCACAATACTGATAAGGAATTGTCACGTGACCAAGTCACGTGCAGGAGCCCCTGCAGTAAGGGTGCGTGCAGGAACCCATGCAGTATTTCGAAAGCACTTTATGCTTGCTGTAACTCATCCAGCCGATACCGTTTCCTTTTAAATAATATTTACGTTAATAAGTTATTAATAAGGAAATAATAAAGTCAGCCCCGCTGCTATTAGGTCGGTTAGGGTAGGATGCTAATGCCAGCTCAAATTTTGAAACGTAGCATGTGTTTGTTTACATAAGAGCCTTATCTATTGTTGTGGCTTCTAATACACTGCTTGGTGTTGCGTGTTGAGAGTACTACTACTGGCGAGTTGTGTCAAAATTTGCCCACGCTCTACCCCGCGTGCATTGCACATGAAAACGATGGCCTTGTCCTCTAGCATAATCGAAAGCGGAAGTGATGCTGGTCACTGGTTAGGGATCTGACTTCTGGTTGTACCGGACTTCACCGAGGAGCTGGAGGTCGCCAACCTCGGAGCCATCCTGGGGGCTCAAAAGGTTCCAGTGGCAGGCACGTACAACGTCGCTTTCCAGACGCCAGCGTTCTCAAGAACAACCGGACGGGACGACTGTGCCACTTTTACCTTCTCCGGCGCCCTGGACACCGAGAAGGGCGTGCGCGACTCTTACTTTGATGAGGTCTACTAGCAGGCGTGCAGCGCCAGAGACATGCTGACTGTGTGTTGACGAATTCTACAATGTGAAGGTTGATATTTCGATCCTGGCGTACATAGTGTGTGTGTACATGCATACTGTAGGCAACCGTTTGTCAGTGTTGTACGTCATTGTCAGTTGGTGTGTACACACTGTAGGTAGCGCTGTTCAGTCTACTTGTGGTACGTTACGTTGTGTGCCTATACTACCAATCTTGTAATTGCGTTGAAACTACGTTTCACTTTGTGGTTAAGGGAGAAGCATTGTCCATTTGTTCTAGTCTAAGTACACCTTGGAAGACATATTTCTGACGATTTCGCAGTAAGGAAGATGGCGATGGCTGTCAATTTCAACAAATTGCCTACAGTGAAAAGGAAACCCCTTAAGTTCCCAGTGTTTCCACCAGATCTTGTGCTCACCAGTCAGGCGACAGCAGAGCAATTGAAGAGCGCCTATGGTAATATAAATCGCAACGCCTATGTTAATTCAAACTCTGTGGCATAGGTCACATCTGTTCGGTGTACTTACATAGGAGGTGGCGGAAGTAAAAAGCCTGCCAAGAAACCACAGAGCAAACAAGTGATGTCGAGAAATCAGACAAAATCTAACCCCAAAAGAACTCACAAGGGCAAGAATCCAAGCGATAAGGTCAAATCTGCACAGAAGTCGACGAAGAAGGCCCCAGCCACGCGGCAGGTGTGTATTATTTGATATAGTTCGTCTGTCAAAATGCACAAACTTCAAATTTTAGATGAAAGTGGTGTGCGGTCTGTTCTAAAATTGGCGAATGTACAAGAAATGGAACTTGCCTTGATTTGAACTTGTGATTATTTCTACAGTGATTATCCCTTGTATTGCTGTGCACTGCCGCATTTCGTAAAAAAATCACATGGATTTCACTCTGGATTGCACAAAGTGATCTCAACACATTCGCAGGTCGAGCAACAGTGTTACCTTGCTTGCATGCATGCCTGCATGTGATAGTCACGCCTGCAGCACTGATCAACAACGTAGGAGATCAGTTTTCTTTGTCCAGTAGGCTGTCGATTTCGTCTTCATATTTTATGAGAAAGCAGCGCAGCTGATACTGCCTCTCTGCCCAAGCAGCCTCTTCGGCTTCGTCCGCTTCCAAACCACTTTTCTCTTTCTTTTGGAGAGTTTTCTCGAATGACTTGTAGAAATCGGTGGCTTTCATGTTTTCCGCTTCCGCGATCAAGCTCTCGACCTAAAATATGGTACAGATTTGCGCTTGGAAAGATAGACTTCTCACCACGTTGCAAACCTGGTGGCGGAATGCCTCTTGTACTTTGTTGTAGTTTTCCAGAATTTCTTGTACAGAAGTGACATCTTCCATGTCTTCTATGGCTTTCATCACTGCGCTTCCGATGATCTCAACTTCGTCAGGGAGGCTGTCGACACCATCGTCGCCTTCGTCAGCATCGCCATTCACACTGGCATCATCGTCCTCGTCTTCTACCTCGCGCTTGTGAAATTTTCGGGTGTGATGGCGCAGATTGCCTTCGCTAGCATAAACTCCGTCACAAAGCTCACAGGTAAACAGCATGTTGGATTAGAAAATTCTCCAATTGATTTGTTAGACAGCCAGTCAGCTAGAGAATGGCTCGTTTTATACTATGAGACAGACGCTAAACCTTAGCTTAATTCAACACTTTTAAAATCACCTGAATCCCCCAAGTCTTACGTGGTTAAGCTTACCGCTATTCATCACAAGCTATGGTGTCACTCTTTCTACCTATATGGGGTTAACCCACCCGCCATTGGTACTACCTAAGTAGGTGGGGTTAACGGTATGATGGGCTGAGGCATCTCATGGTTACATGCATAGTTACATGTGAGAGACATTGTGCAAAGGTAGACAGGCGTCTCACAAGACACAATTGCCAGAAACTGAACACGTCTGGTAGAATTGCGAAACTGCCAACTAGGCCCATAAAACTTACAAGGGGCCCACAGAACTAACACACTAGTTTTAAAAACTAATATCATGTTTTGACAAACTCATGTTGAGTTTTAAATTACTCCTATGTAATTTAATGAAACTTTAACAAGGCCCATAAAACTTGCAAGGGGCCCACAAAAACCACCACACTAGTTTTAAAAACTAATATTATGTTTTGTGCAAAGGTAGACAGGCGTCTCACAAGACACAATTGCCAAAAACTGAACACGTCTTTGGTAAAATTGCGATACTTCCAACTAGGCCCATAAAACTTGCAAGGGGCCCACAGAACTAACACACTAGTTTTAAAAACTAATATCATGTTTTGACAAACTCATGTTGAGTTTTAAAATACTCCTGTATAATTTAATGAAACTTTAACCAGTTTTGCCTCAAACTCATCAAAGCTTGGTGTGATTCAACCCAAAATAGACACGTGTGATTTTGAACATGTCCAAATTGGACAGACATGCCTAAAATTGGACAGATATTACAAAACTTCTAATTGAGCCCATAAAACTTGCAAGGGGCCCACAAAACTAACACACTAGTTTTTAAAATTAGTTCTGTGTTTTTACAAACTCATGTTGAGTTTTAAAATACTCCTGTATAATTTAATGAAACTTTAACCAGTTTTGCCTCAAACTCATCAAAGCTTGGTGTGATTCAACCCAAAATAGACACGTGTGATTTTGAACATGTCCAAATTGGACAGACATGCCTAAAATTGGACAGATATTACAAAACTTCTAACTGAGCCCATAAAACTTGCAAGGGGCCCACAAAACTAACACACTAGTTTTTAAAACTAATGCTCAACTTTGACAAACTCATGTTGAGTTTTGAAATACTCCTATATAATTTTATGAAACATTAACCAGTTTTGCCTCAAACTCATCAAAGCTTGGTGTGATTCAACCCAAAATAGACACGTGTGATTTTGAACATGTCCAAATTGGACAGACATGCCTAAAATTGGACAGATATTACAAAACTTCTAACTGAGCCCATAAAACTTGCAAGAGGCCCACAAAACTAACACACTAGTTTTTAAAACTAATGCTCAACTTTGACAAACTCATGTTGAGTTTTGAAATACTCCTATGTAATTTTATGAAACTTTGGCAAGTTTTGCCTGAAACTCATCAAAACTTGGTGTGATTCAACCCAAATATACATGTGTGATTTGAGACATGTCCAAATTGGACAGACATACCCACATTTAGACAGATATGCCCACAACTGGCCAGATATCTGACTGGGCTTGCAAGGGCCCATCTGTTGACAGATGAGATTGTACCTATTGCCCCTATGGAAATGAGTCAGAAAGCTTGGGCAGCCCCAACGCCCGGTCCAAACCAGCAATGTACCCTTGGCCACGAGCACACCATTCGCCTCTCTCCAGGACACACTTCAGCAGAAATGTGAGCGCAGTTTTGTAAAACTCAGCCCTAGTTTTGTGAAACTCGACCCTAGTTTTGTAAAACTCAAGCCAAGTTTTGTAAAACTCAAGCCAAGTTTTGTAAAACTCGACCCTAGTTTTGTAAAACTCAAGCCAAGTTTTGTAAAACTCAAGCCAAGTTTTGTAAAACTCAAGCCAAGTTTTGTAAAACTCGACCCTAGTTTTGTAAAACTCAGCCCTAGTTTTGTGAAACTTGAGAACATTTGGTGTCACCCAAGGGCCAAATTTGGATGTGTCTAATTTTGGACGTGTCTAAAATTGGGGGGTTGAGTGAACCCAACTTTTGTCAACTTTTTGGTCGAAACTTGACAAATCTTGGTGTCATCCATGTCAAATTTTGGACGTGTCTTACTTTGGGCGTGTCTAAAATTGGGGGGTTGAGTGAACCCAACTTTTGTCAACTTTTTGGTCAAAACTTGACAAATCTTGGTGTCATCCATGCCAAATTTTGGACGTGTCTTATTTTGGATGTCTCTGAAATTGGGGGTTGAGCTAACCCAACTAATGTCGAGTTTTGTCAAAAATTTGACAAATTATAGTCGTTTCGCCCGTGTCGCACTCCCACTTCTCTGAGACACACAATGGGCCAAGATGGACGAAGGAGTTTTATAGACCGTAGTGCGTGTTGTGCAAAGTTGTGTGTGCTGTGTACAGTCGTTGAACAAAATACGTTTCCTACAATTCAAAAGTCGGCGGCCTCAGACAGAATATCGTTTGCACTGTTGAACAAGTTCACAAGTTCTTCGATCGTTAGCGAGAGTCTCGGGCGACCGGCCGACACCGTAATCATGCCATTGTCGTGGTTCGGCTTCTGATAGTAGTGAGCCAGGCACGCTCTCACTCCATATTTGCTCCGTGTTAGTCGCATCCCGAACCCTCTGTCTCCGCCAAGAAGGTGGAGCTAGAACGAACGCATTCGAAAGCTCACTCCAGATACTAACAAGTCCAAATTCACTTACGTGGCCAACCGCCGGTTTGCGTTTCTTGGCGTCTTTGAGGACTTCTTGGAAGACGGTCTCCAAGTCGTCGCCTTGCTCTTCCACTGGAGCCCAGTGGACGCTCTTGGGAGCGACGGTTTGCTCCTCCAGTGCGGGCTCCGGGGGCGCCGACCTCTTGACCGCGGAGCGCACGGGCTGCAGCTGTGGCTTCTTGTAGTTCCCAGCCATCTTTACTGGTACTTGGTAGTAGGGAAATTCGCCGCCAGCCTTTTCCATTTCACACTTCTCAACAGATTCTCGTATTATAATACAGCGTGTTGCTCACTTGTGTTAATGCAAGTTGACTTGTGTTACCCCCAAAAGTCGGCGTCGGTTTTTTTGAAATTGCGAAATTCGATGAGTCAGCTGGGTTACTGCAACTTTACTGTGCTTAAGCTTGGGTACCTTCAAGCGCGGCTTGGTGTAGTACAGGGTGTTTCGATAATTTTCGAATTTGCTTGAATCCCCCCAAATTTTGCACAGGACAATGCTTCTCCCTTCGCAAAGTAAAAATGTAGTTCAACGCAATTACAAGATTGGCAGTATAGGCACACAACGTAACGTACCACAAGTAGACTGTGAACAGCGCTACCTACAGTGTGTACACACCAACTGACAATGACGTACAATGAGAGGTACTGACTAATGGTACACTATGCAAGATCACATTGTAGATCAATCTAGAATCGTAATATCGATTTCCATGTGCGAAAACTCTACAAATACCCAGTCAGTGTCATCCCTGGCACTGCAGGCCTGCTCGTAGATGTCGTCAAAGTCTGAGCTTTGGATGAGATTCTGCAACTGCGATGGGCGGGTGACGGTGAAGGCCATTGCAGTTGTGTTCCCAGGGGGTGCGTAGAACTGCCTCAGTTCGCCAGTCTTATTGTTCTTCAGAATGCTGGCGTACTTGACGGCGAAGTGCAACTGCCTCCCCTGGAACTTGCTGAGATTCATGATGCCCCTCAGGTAGGTGGTGACCAATTCCTGCATGAGCTCCAGTCCGTCCAGCTCCTTCACGAAGGTGTAGCTCCGCTCGCTGCTCTTGATCCACTGGGTGGAGATGTAGTGGCGCCAGTAGTGACGAAAATCGGCAATTTCGCCATCAGAGCTGACGCCTGCGGCAGCAGAGTCGTCGACAGCCACGTTGGGCACGTCCAGCGAAAGGCAGCGGCGCTTGCGCTTCGGCGAGCCATCGGAGGTGGAGTAGGGGACGGAAGAGGCGGAGGCGGCCATTTTCAAATTTTAAATTTCAAGTTTCGCAATAATGGGCCTAGTGCATTAGTGGGACAGAGCTAGACAGTGCAACGTGCAGTGCTTAAGTTAGCAGAAAGATTGCGCAACGTTGCGCAACTTGCGCTGCTATGTATGTAGAAACAGAGATAAGAAACTTGGTGTAACCCAAAGAGTCGGCGTCGGTTTTCTACCATAACCGACCTAATAGCAGCGGGGCTGACTTTATTATTTCCTTATTAATAACTTATTAATGTAAATATTATTTAAAAGGAAACGGTATCGGCTGGATGAGTTACAGCAAGCATAAAGTGCTTTCGAAATACTGCAGGGGTTCCTGCACGCACCCTTACTGCAGGGGCTCCTACACGTGACTTGGTCACGTGACAATTCCTTATCAGTATTGTGTTACACCAAGCAGTACGTACAACGAACTCAGTAAAATTGGAATTTTGTCAATTTTGTCATAATTTGACAATTTCAATTGTTCTGAAACTTTGCATAGAGGGGGGTTCTCGACCTCGCTGAATCGATTGGTGGTGGTTTCAGAGACGTGCGAGGTCGAAACTGTGCCGGGGGACCACCCGAACCATCTCCCTACTACTATCGCCGTTTGGAGATGGCACCACCTACATTCTGTTCCTAGAAGTCGACGGCAGCATGTGTATCTTCTGGGCCAACTGGGCGATCAAGCAACAGCTCCGATCTGCGATTTCTCCAGAGTTCACTGCAGAGAATATGCACAACAATTACCTGACACTGTACAAGTACCCAATTGCGACGCTGGACGTCACTGGCTGGCATCAATCGCGAGGTTCGTCTTAGTATTATGTACATACCACTTACACGGTAACTAGAAAGCGCTTCTATATTGAGCATTTGTATCTAATGTTGCAGAATGCAAACCTGTATTCTTGTTATTGTATACTGTGTACAAGCCGCACAGCTGCACGCCATCATTCAGACCGCAACCTGGTTGTTGACTGCACGATTGCCCTCTGCTCCAACAAAGACATCCGGGCCAGCGCCGTGCAATGACAGGCTAGCGAAGAGCAAGTGGAAGCAGAAGCAGCGGAGTGCGAGAGGGCCCTACAGGCGGTCGCCATAGCGGAAAGGGTTGTGCAAGACAAACTGCCACTCCTACAACCTGGAGATACCATTCCCTATTTGCAAGCCAAAGAGCTACTCTCCCTGGCCAAAGGCAGCCAACACGAAATCCAGCGATTGGGATTTGTGGAGTACCGAAAGGCCCAGAAGCTGCTTCTCGAGATTGGTGGGGAGTTGTTCCAGGCAGGCCCAGATCTGGAGCAGAAGTCGGAGCAGCTGGTCGAGAAGGGAACGAAGATTGTCATTGGAAAGACGCGTACAGAAAGAACGACTAGAAAAAAGTATGTAGAATGCGAGGTAGTTAAGCCTGGGGACTGGACAGCTGTGCAGTATGAGACGCTGCTTTACGTATCGTCCGTTGCTGGTTCTAAGCTTGTCGTAAAAGCTACCCACACTAAGGCAAACGGTAGGAGACTTTTCTTGCTAAGTAGTGGTGCTGTCTACCGCTGCAAAAAGTCGAAAATGGAGATGGAACTTTGTGTTGGTGCTATTCTGTAGTGTGCGCTGCATGCTTGTTTTCGCTGTTGTACACGACAACCACACACATGTGTAACACAGCTTCTGTCTTGGTGTTAGTTGTAGCAAGATGACAATACAACTCCGCTTGACCATCGCTATGTGGCACTGGCATGTAGGTACATACGTACGCAGCACAACTTACTACAGTGTAGCGTAAGAAAACAGAAAGACGAACGCGTTCGGACACGCTTAGACATTGGGCGGGAGCCAGCAAAGTGGCGCGCCAAAAAATCGATATGCACACGTAAAAGCGAGAGGACGACTATACTATACGGGCCTTTAAAGGAGGCGCAGGGAGGGAGGCAGCGTGCGCGCACACATAAAGATAGGGAGAGAGGGTGCCGACACGCCGCCGCACACAGTAAAACCTTTAGCATAGGCATTATAGGAATATGGTGACATTTTCGTAGGGGGTCCCCCCACCCCTGACACTATTTTGAGAAGGTGCGTCCCATACACCAAACGTCCTTGTTTAGCAATAGGGCGTTGTTTTCAGTGCACCACCCACTATTGCTCGCAAAGCACTGGACTTCGGCAATGTGGCATTGTGGCTGCTCGTAGCCATCTACATACTTCGAGCAAGCGGGCGCAGGCTGCAGAGAATTCGTGAAAATGGCAACTCGCGTCCCTATGTATCGCTCGAACCGGATTCGTTGATGGAATTGCAGCGTATGCATGCTGATGTCAGACCAGTTGTCGAGTAACTGAGTATATTGGATAAAATGCATACACCGAGATGACCCAACACAACAGTGAACGCCTAATCCCTGCCACCGTGCGACCCGTGGTGCTACGTGCTACACTAACTGATGCAATAACCAGTAGAGAAGTAACATGGCCCCAATCACCACGAGTAGGTGATAGCCTGGATTGGGCATTAGCAGAAGCACAACGATGCAGTGCATCATACCTCTCTCAAGTCCTGCTTCAGGATCGCAGCTGGTTGCATCCCCAATTCCTGCTGACAGAATCGGATGGCGACCAGGGCCAGCCGGGGCACCTGAAATAGGCGCGCAATTTAAAATTTTGAATTTTTAAGTATTTACTAGTCTGTACCTCTGCCCGCTTGATGTCGATTGTGTTTCGCAACACTTCCTTTGCGTGGCCTAGACCAGTGGCCTTGTCTCTGTCAATAGCTGATCCGTCTCGCATGTAGTACAGCTCGCTAAAACAAATACATAACAGTACTACCGTATCTAAAATTTGCATAAATACAGACCTGACGTGAAGGCCAATTTCTGCAGAATCTCCCTGTGCGATGGCCGCCGAGCCGTAGCGGCGAGGAAAAGCCCTGTACGCCCACTTGCCAGGAGCTTTGGCCCCTGGGGAAGTCACATCGAGCTTCACGGCGTCGTTCGGGAGAGCAGGCAACTGCAATTGTGGATTGCAGGAAGAGCTGTTGCGCTTAGAGGCTGCAAATACCCACCGGCGTGTCCAAGGCTCCGTATTTGGTATTCCAGCGAGGGTTGTCGAAATTCAGCTTGATATTCTGTCTCTGTAATCATACAACTTCTTTGAGCGACAGAGGTGCGTGTGTGTGTGTGGGTGTGTACTTTAGTAATCGACAACGCAAGGTATGGGGTGACGTTTTCGCGCACATGGTGACGTTTTCGCGCACTTGGTGACGTAACAACGTAAAGTATAGTGTGACGTTTCGGCGCAGACGGTGACGTAAATGAACTCGTGGATATGTAGTGATGTCACAGCTCGAACCCCCCTGCATCATGTGCACATTGTCTGTTCTCCCTATGTGCTAATGAGTCTAACAATGCACAACTGTGGCTCTTTCTACTTGAACTCGCTGCAATCTCATTGGGGGAAGCTCTCTTTGGTTTCTGATGCTTCATGGATGGTCGTGACCCACTAGTGGGTGGTGGACCTTGAGACCTAGGTCGTGTTGGCAGGAGATCCAACCGCTTTATTCACAAGTTGCATCTGTTGCTCCAAGAGGTGGCATGACTGCCCAGCATACTGTGCAAAACCTCAAACACAGCTGAGAGAGAAAGCAACTGTCTTCTATAGTGACAACAACCTTTGTTTTTCCCCACTTTACATGCGCGACTCTTCAGGCAAGTTTAAGTGGGCTGCACGACAACTAGGTAATTTCCCATTGAAATCTGCTAAGATCATGGCAAGTTGTCGCGCGAATATTGGGCGACTTTAGGGAATTTTATTCTGGCGCCGCGCGACTACTCAGACTAGTGCCATTGAAATTTCTGAGGTTTTAGGCTAGAAGTCGCTGGCTTAACCATTGTTAGATGCGCAACAACTTTTAATTTTCCACATTTATGGCGCGACAACGAAGCCAAAACTCTGTTAAATTGTACTAAAATTCAGCTACTTGTCGGCAGCAAAACCAGCGACTATTTTAATTCTCCCAATTCTCTCGAGCGACAAATGGCGGCCTCGAGCAGCTCTACGGAGACTGACGCGGGTGAGAACTGACAATTTGAGGGCTAATTATGCTCGCTCAGTCAGCCGCTTTTCAGAAATGCACGATGACAACGAGACAGAATTCTATCGGATAGAGCAAGTCGGGCACGAGGTCTACGATCGATTCAAACTCCAGCGAGTGCTTTACCAGATTGATCTCAACATGGCCGAGCTCGATGAGGGAGCTGGGCTGACAGCCCTTCAAGGCATGTTCACTACTGTGGTGGACAGACTAAAGGAGTTTGTGGATGTCGACGACCCATCGCACACCTACCTGGGCGGGGTGAGTGCTAGCCCATTGACGACCCGTAGCTCGCGCGTACCACTTTGTAGGATGACAATTTTACCCGCGTTGGAACGCGCGCGATCTTGCGGTCACAGTAGAATGGTCAGACGCCTCGAAACTCAAGCCGCCCGCGCAGTACAGTAGTCGAGCGTATTACATGAACTACGTAGCTTTAACCTGTCGACTAACAACGGCGCCGCTCGTCGATCTAGTAATCTCCATGCGAGCAGTTAGACGTATGACAATTTATGCTGGCGCGCGCTTCAAATACGTGCGGGCATTACGATATGTTCGCCAAATCTTCTAAATATGACCATCTTTAACATTTGCAGTGATTTTGGATTGCTTGTTTATCAATTGCACTACTATTCTGCATCGATTACAGTAGCCATATGTTAGTTTTATTATTGGGTTTCACTTAACCTGTTGATCAAACCCTGGGTAGTTTGCAGACTTGTTGATCAACTAGGAGTAAGCTTTATGTTTTGTTGGTAGATTGCGGGCAATGAAATGCGGGCGGTGTCAGCAATTTATTTCAAGCCGACTCATTTCAGATCAGCATCCAGAATGAAAACTTCCCTGGTGGGGAGTACTATGTCCCATATATGCCCCTCAATTACAACACCGCAGATGTTCTAGCACTCCAAATCGAACAACACTCTCAATTGAACGAGGACTTTGAGCTGGACCAAGAACTGACCATCTCAGTGGACCTATTGCAATGCACCAATGGAGGTGGTGGCTACCAAAGAGCCCGCACGCTGAAGGGGAGGAAGATGCCTGACATTACAACTTGGCTGAAGGCCAAGAAGAGAAGTGTTATCGACCCAAAAGTGGGAAATGGGCTCTGTGTGCTGCTGCCTGCTTTGTTATCGGCAAAGTGAGATATGAAAAGGGTTTGGATTCAGTGAAAAATTTGAAGAGGCGAGATGGTACCATAAGAAGAGCTGCTCAACTGCTCTGTGACACTGCCGGAGTCACCCCAAGTGAAAATTTGGGTGGTATTGACCTGGGCTACTTCAGCCAAACTCCTGCCTTGTGCCAGTACAACCTCCATGTTATTGAAGTGGACGGCACTACAATTTACTACAACAGAGCTGTGGTACCCCCTGCTAAAACAACGATAACCATGGTGCTGTATCAAAAGCACTACTACCTGGTGGCAAAGCTATCAGCATATTTGGGCTACAAGGGATTCTGTTGGAACTGTTTCCAGCCATATGATCGGGAACATTTCTGCACTGCCCCTGGAGAATGCAGCCGATGTGGCAATGGTAACTGCAGGAATGAAAGCTCCTTTTCCACTGAATGCCTGACCTGTGACACATGCAATTTGGCCTATCGCTCTGGAGACTGTTATTTGGGTCATCTGGCCACATGTGGCAAGCATTACATGGTGAGCTCATGCAGTTTTGTATTGTCATTATTAAATAACATTATTGATCATGTTATAGCTGTGCAAGATTTGTGGTGTCAAAGACCTTGTTTGCAATTTCAATGAAGAAACTGGATTCCACAAAGATTGTGGATTGAAGACATGCATGGTCTGTGGTGAAAAGTATGACAAGAGCATGCCACATGATGTGAGTCATATCTGTAGAGCATTATCTGTTTATTTACAACTAACTCAATCCATTTTCAGTGCTTTGTGCAACCCTTTGATGTGAAAGAGCATCATATATTCTCCCCAGATGGATCCAATGCACACAAGCTCTATTATGACTTCGAGACAATCACTCTGGCTAAAGATGGCAAGCTAGAACCATGCCTGGTTGTTCTCTATGATTGGCATGGGGAGGCGAGTATTGATGTTGTTGCTTGTTGCTGTTAATCATGTTATTTGTTTTACAGTACCACAGCTTCTGGAGGCAGGTGGATGGACCATCTGTTGGGACCCAGATGCTCACTTATATTATGGAGAATGCCCCAGAAGGAGAGGGCGCACAGAAGCCCACCTACCTAATAGGGTGAGAATTCATTCATCTGTGTGCATCAATAACAGTTATTGGTGTTGCAGGCACAATGCCAGCCGATTTGACAATGTCTTCCTTGCCAGAGCAATGGCTGACATGAAGCTGGACTGGCAACCAGTAAGCATGACACATTGTTGTGTTATCAGTCTTCAACCATGAATTATTTCAGCTGTCAGTTGGAAAGAAACTGCTGGAGCTGCAACTAAAGCAGCACAACATCATTTGCCGAGACAGCTACCTTCACATGCCTAGCCCTCTCCGTTCTCTTGGTCCTGCTTTTGGGTTGCAGAGCAAAGGGCACTTTCCACTCTGCCTCTTCCAGTATGTCGTACATTACACATACTCTACTAATGATTAAACTGCTTTACCTGTTTCAGCGAAGACTATGAAAACAAGATACTGGATTATCCTCCAAATGAGCTGTTCAGGTAATTAGCATTCTCTATTTGTTTTCTGATCATTATTTCTGTTCATCTTCAGGCCAGAAAGGATGTCCCCCAAGGACAGACAGGAATTTGAGGAGTGGATTGAGCAAGACAGGGAAGAATCTGGGGGTGTCTGGGACTGGAGAGCCAGGATGGAAGAGTATGCTGAGCACATGCCTTGTGTTAACCACGTAACAATAACCAACTCTGTTCAGATACTGCCAGAACGATGTTGCGGTGCTCAAGGGATCCGTGGAGAGGTTCACAGAGGAAGTGGGAGGATTCTCTGAGATGGATCCCATTGCCACAGCATGCACTGGGAGCTCATTCGTCAACAGATGGTTCAGAGCTGCCTATCTGGAGGACAATGATATCTGCATCGTGCCTGAGAAGTGAGTGGACTACAGTGTCATTTATGGTTCTTTTATCATTATGTAATTGCAGTGGCTATTACAATGACAGCCATGTCAGCCATTTTGCTGAGACATTCCTCTCGTGGCTAGCACAGGAGCATGGCATTCAAATACAAAGGGAGAAGAAGATTGGCAATAAATATGTAGATGGTTTTGCCAAAATGGACAAGCAAATTGATGACAAGAAGTGGGCCCATCTGCCTAATGGGAGTAATGTAGCCATTGAAGTGGATGGTATGTTGCTTAGATGATTGTGTTACAACGCGTGGCAAAACTCTCACCATTCAGGCTGTCAGTTCCACGGGTGTGCCCAGTGTGCCACCCCCATGACCAGACTGCCAATGGTTGGTGGGGTCAGAAACCATGTACAGATGGAGAAGACATGTAGATGCAAGGAGGTCATACGTCACCATCGACGTGTGACGTCATACTGTAGTGACGTCATACTGTAATTGTTAAAATATGCACTGAAATAATAAAATACACATCAGTTAATAAAATACCAGTTGGGTCCCACGCGGAAGTACTAATTGACGCCACCAATATTTCGGTACGTCATGGGGATCCGGGGCTGGCCTATGCTTAAGCGTGGGTTACTGTAGGAGTGTCCCCTATAAGGGAGCAGATACTTTTGGCCCCCATTGTGAAATGGAATATTGGTTGGCGAGCCTGTTTTCCTGGGGTGACAGTTACAGTTGTTGTCATTTCTTCCCGGAATGTGATTGTAACAGGGCTCCCATCAAGCTGTGTCGCTTCAATGGAGACACTCCGCTTGGTACTCTGAATGATGCTACAGCATCAATAGTTGCTGTTCCATCCTTGATGTTTTCCTACTTGCTTTATCACCTTGGTTGCCGAGACAGAAACGGTCAGGGGGGGCGGTGCTTTCTCCTTGAGCTGGACACCCTCCTCTTCATCCCCCTCCAGCTTTCTCCTGGGGAGGTCGCCATCATCGTCACTCGACCCTCCACTCTCCTCTCCAGTTGGGGTAGCCATAGTGCTGCCAGCTACACAATAAGCATATTTAAGCATATGGCAGACATTGTGTGCAATAATACATGTAGTGCTAAACATTAACCTGCTTTGTCTTGGTTGTGCTTTTCCACCAATTGTGCTCAGGCGGCGTCCACGACGGCATCTCCCGAGTGGCCCCTGGGTGGCTCAGCCACTCCTCCAGGTGGTGGTGGTCCAGGGGAGACCATTCCCCCAGGGGAGCCATCCACCAACACCACGGGTCCTGAGGGTAGCGGCTGGACTGACTGCAGCACAGGGCCTCCTGCCGACATGGAAGCAAGCTAAAGCGAAAGTTGCATTGCATGGGCCACAACAATTGGGCACAACAATGGGGTAAACATCGCCACAATTAAACAGAGTAATGTTTGAACCACAATCATACCAATGCCGCGTAGGAGTTGGCTGTCTTGCTGTTTAGCTCTGCACTTTTCAGCATCATTGATGCGGCTTCGTGGATTTTGCTGGCAGATCTTTCAAAGCGAGTGGAGGTTTCTTCAAAAATTTCGTCTCTGGCCTTCAATTCTGTCGGAAGCTTTGCGATCATTTCCTCGAGCTGACGGAGCAATGACTGGACTCTTTTCTCTCCAGTTGTTGACTCTAATAGGTGCTTTTCCACAGTGCTTTTGAGAGAGAGAATACTCGTTCTGTTGTCGACGTTTTGCTGCACAGTGCATGTGACGTAGTTGTGGAAGAGCTCTCTGGCAGTTGTTTCAACAGTGGTAGTCATGAGCTCCCTACAAAATTTGAATTATTGCTTCTCAGAGAATCGAATAAAAACCATTATATCAAACCGGGTGGCGCCGTCCATGCACTGCGGAGCAGGCTCTCCCGATTTGTCTCCACCCTTTTTGCCCTTCTCTTTCTCCTTCTCTTTCTCTTCCTCCCTAAAAATACGCAAGTGAGGCACAAATCGCAATAGTAGTAGTATCATAATAGTATCATAACCGCAGTGATCCAAGTGTGCAATTGCACTACCTCTTTTTGCACAGCTTTTCATAGGTGTCTGTCAGGCCCTTGGCGACAGCATTCCTGTCAACTGTCAACTGGACTGGCTGCTCTGGGTCGACTGGATTGAACTGCACTCTCAGCTGGCCAGCGGAGTCCTCAGTCCTGAATCGTGCACACATTCAATGGCATATTAAGTCGCGTCACCAAGAACCATATGTTCACCTGTGCGAGCCAAACTGTCGAACTTTGAAGTAGTCGACAGAGTGGAATGAGAAGTCGCTCAGGGCAATCACAAAGAGAACAGCCCTGGCGGTGTCGACACTGTCTATAGTGACCTTTTCCACCCCTGCCGCCCGGATGTCCACATACGCAGTGACTGCTGGCGCTCCTCTGGTATTCAGCTCTTCATAGAGCTTGGGAAGCAGATCGACTTTGGTCAGTTCCTCTGGTATGGCGCTGGAGTTGCGCCTCTCCCTGCGAACTCTCAGGAAGTGGTAGAACTGAAAATAGTGTATGTATTGCACAGGCAACAAGTGTTGTTCCTTCCTGTACTAAACCACTAAAATGAACATAAGGATTAATGCATTCGACACCCTTGCACAAATACTAATATGCACCATGGTGTGTTACAGAGACGCAGACAGCTCACACTGTAGTCGATCCACTGCCCGGTATTCAGCTTTGCGTTCAGCTTGTCGTAAGTGCACTGATAGAACCATGCCGCCTGAGGCGCCCAGAGGATGTTCTTAATAATCCCCTTGCACCAGCATCCACCGTCCAGCACTTTGACTCTGTCCCCAATTTTCAGAGGAGGATCTGAGTAGTGGTCACCTCCGGTGTGCATTCCATATCCCTGCAACACCATTACACCAAACAATGCAAACATCATCATAAGCATCATACCACACAACAGTGAACATACTAGTGGAAATATCATACAAACAAGTGAGTTTACAGCTGTGTCGACATAAGCAGTATTAGGTCTCACGTCTTTGCAAGCAGAGTAGATGGCCACATGGCTGCTGGGGTCGACCTCTGTTTTTGGCAACATCTTTGGTTTTGTGCAGTAAATCAACTTGTCAGCCGGGTCAGACAAAACGTTGACGGCGCAGGAAATGGGGCCCTTCAAAATGGCTTTTGCGACCTTTGCCAGGAAATCTGCGTCAGACAGTTTGCCCTTGCTGTGCTTCTCCTTCGCCTGAACACAGTTGCTACTGTGTGCCATTAATGTGATTGATGCATGCACCTCAAAACCAATAATGCGAATGGTGTAAACCACCGTATGGCCTGTAGTGCAAATGATGTATGGGCCTTAAAACCAATAATGCGAATGGTGTGAATGTCTAATTCACAAAACAGCATGTGCTGCAGATACGAAGCATGATCTGACTGTACTAAGGGGTGTCAAACCTTTGTGTAGGAGTCAAACGTTTTGATATCGACCAAATCGCCAATTCGCGAATCGAAGGGGTTGTTGAACCTCTGCAAAACAGCTGCCTTTGCCACGCCATTGGTTGGTGACGCACACTAACCATACATACCAGGGACTTCTGCATGAAAGGCATGATCCCCTCGGCCGCCTGCTTCTCTTCTGTGATGAAGGGATTGCAGGAGACGAAAATTATCTCCGGCCTGGTTGTCAAATCAGGTGGGAAATTGTCTCACTGATCTTCGGTGGCAATTTCGGGCTAAAAATGAATAATACAAATCGAATGTCAATGCAATCGAATGTCAAATTCAAATGTCACACACCTGTTCGTCCTCGAATTCGTCCTCTTCTCCATCTCCTTCCCGCTCCTCAGTGTCATCCCGCTGCTCTGACGAGTTGTCGTCATCATCTTCACTACTGCCGCTGGCATCATTGTCCTCTGCGACCTTGCCATCGCACCCACCATTCTCTGAATAAGCACCAGGATGCAATTCCAAAAATATCCAAAAATTGCTTTTGAAATACCAGCCCACCGTCCAACTCGGGGGCCTGCTGCTCCTCTTCCATCAGAGAAGAAGGCAGGAGATTCGCTAATCGGACCACGGACCCAGTCGTTTTACCAAAAAGATATAATTCCAAATCAAAATCCTAAAAAGTCACCCAAATTGACACAACCTAAATCGCTCAGCAGAGATGTGCCATGTACAAGCACATTCAACAGTAGTTTCCCACTGCAGCTTGTAGGGAGGGAAGTTCCATTTGAGACCTCCAAGTTTCAAACCACGCAACATCACTCACAATACTCCATTTGATGAAGATAGGGAGGACGGAGAAAATGCGATGCGAGGTGTGATTGTGATGTCTATATGTACCCTGAGGTTGAACTCATTGTCTGGGTTATTGAACGATAAATGATGTCAAAAAAAGTGAAACATACATACACCGTATTAAAAAGTACTTGCGATGCTTACTTCTACTATATCGAAGTACAGCTGTCAGCAGGGACAGGTCAAAAAAGTATGTACACTGGCTAGTGTTGCCTTTATGGTGCTGGCAATATAGCCACTAATCGCAATGATGACACTGTCGAAATACGTCCCGGTAGGGCTTTGTATCTGCGCATTAACAATTCTTAGCACAAAACAACATATACCAAGTGATGTTGTCACTGAGCGTATTATGTGGAACAGTACTCTACACTGTGGGTTATGGATGGCCACTCTACACTGTGGGTTATACGGTCACTATGCGGCCACGGGTAACCTGCAGCATCCGTTCACGTGCACTGTTAAGTGTTGGCAACAAATGCAAAACTTGTAATGATAACCTTTCTTCGAGTGGCATCTAGGCAAGTGGGGCCAGTCCACAGCACCAAAAAACATATTCTAAATGGGGTTGTCAATGAATGTATTATAAGGAACAGTACTCTACACTGTGCCTACAGACGGCCACATCTATGCGTCCATTGGTGGCCCTACAGCTTCCGTTCATGTGTACTGCTAAGTGTTGGCAACAAATGCACAAAGCACAATGATGACATTTCTTCGAGGGGCATCTAGGCAGTGGGTCATCCACAGCACCAAAAGACATACTCTAGATGAGGTTGTCAATGAATGTATTATACGGACTGGTACTCTATGCAACAAATACAGATGGCAGATGTGCAGCAGCTGCTTCTGTGTACTGTCGAGTGGAGGCAACAATTGCACTATATGCAGGAATGGCAAGCTCCTCAAACAAGGTCTGAGCAGTATCAGCCAAGATGGAGCACCACACAACATAGTATGTTTGATGGGTCCACAAAATGAAGGAAACAAAGTGGTGTACAGTACTGTACCGTTTTCACGACTGCATGAGCAGCATTGATGCCAATATCACAATCGATGCATGCTTGGTGGTGTGCCGCGCTTGCACGTTGGCCTGAAATGAAGTGAAAAACTATTCATCATTTAGCATTGTCGGCAGAAAGGCAGTTGTTATTTTGGCACTGTCTTAATTGTGCAATGCATCGTATCACATAGTATTTATGATTATGATGCACTGTGCGGAATGTCACCGGAAAATTTTTGCTACAGGCAAATTTTTGCCGGTACGCAATGGGATAAATGTGGACAGCCAACTGGAGTGTCTAGTGCCCACTTGAAATTTTATCTCCCCGCTGTTTTCGTTCATGTCTAAAGGTTCGATTTGGGCTTGGGTAACCATAAGAATGTCAGCTGGCGTCAACTCTAGAGGACCCATCAAAGACGAGTCCTCCCTCTTCCTCTTTGGAGGCATATTTTACCCTTTCTTATTACGTGGCTCCACATTCCCATTCCGTTTGGGTTTCTTTTGTTGCTTGTTCAGCAACTGTTGCTGCTGAAGCTGCTAAAGTCTAAACGCCAAAGCTCGCGCCGACGTATACTTTGCGTTGAAATCCTTCTTCTTCTGAGCGACAGATTTTTGCCTCTTAATCACACCGACTGCCCTTTTACGAGTTTTCTTTTTGGCATAACTAACAACACCACAGCACTACAAACCACAAATAACTCATCTCAACTCCAAACAAACAGTGGGGCTCCTCCGACGATCATCCTGTATATATGCATTGTTTGCCTGATTTAACATTGCGTCTCGCAACGAACATATTATGTGATATTATCTGCCTTTTTGAAAAAAACCATCATGTCCATTGTTTGCCTGATTTTCAGGGAAACATTGGGTCTCACACCGAATATGTCACATGATATTATCTCCATTTTCAAAGAAACCTACATATGTCCATTGGTTGCCTGATTTCCAGAGAAACATTGGGTCTCGCAACGAATATGTCTCGTGATATTATCCCTTTTTTAAGCAAACTTACCTACATATGCCCATTATTTGCCTGATTTTCAGGGAAACAATGGGTCTCATAACATATCAATAAGTCATGCGATATGATCTTCATTTTCGAGAAAGCCAACTGTTGTTTGCCTGATTATCAGGGAAGCAATCGGTCGCGCAATTTTCCAAAAATGCAACTGGAAAACGAATGAAAGCCTTTTGTTGGCAAATCTGACCAGTTCACCAGTATCGCTGTGTCTCAGAGACAGTCTCATAACTGGTATGTGGTTTTTAATAGGAAAGTGTCTGAAAGGATGAGCGAGGGCCTTTTCGATGGTTTCTGTCTTCGGAGAAACTCGTTTTAAAATGCCAAAAGACCCGAATACCCTATCTCTGATGACAAAGTTGCTTTGTAGAAAGTCGGCTTCTAGGAAGTAGTTTGACTGCTCCAACTGAGGTCTTCTGACCGACTTCTCATCTGGTTGGATAACAAAAGGTGTTCTATCGCCTCTTTTCGCGAGACCCAACTTTCACGCTATTTCCCAAGATAAGAACAGGTGCCAGGGCGCCTTCGCTTTAACTTCAATTCTTCCATCGGCTTTGTGCTTGATGTCTTGATGTCCAAAACTTCATTTCTCTCTCCGCCGCACAGCTTCATAATGTGGCTAGTGTAAGCCTTCACGTTGCGTTCCGAACAAGAGGGTAATGCAACCCGTTTGACTTCCACATTCTCCTCCGTATCGAGGACTTCTATTACTCCTCCGGGGAAGGCAAACAAGGCGTTCTCCATAAACACGTAGTAATAGGTCAAGGTGCAGCACCACAAGCCGTCGGTGTGCAAGTTGAGGGGGAATACTAAAATGTATCTGAACGAACAAACTCTTTCCTCCTCCAACTCTCCCAAAGTGAAACTTTCATCGAACAACCCGTTGGCGGTGTCGACTGCAACAGAAACAATCTTCACACTTTCATCCATAGCACACTTTCAAATATTGAAAGTGACAAACTGTTTGAAAATCACGAATGGCTTGCAAAATTTTTCGGATTTAAAATCGATTCGGAGGATAAAATTATTCCTAGAATATTCGCAATGGCTAAAATGCACAAAAATCCACACAAATTTCGCTTCATAGCAGGCACAAGGCAATCTTCTACTAAGAAAGTTAGTGTACTCCTACAAAAGATACTGCGACTGTTACAGGGACACTTCAGAAACTACTGTAATGCCATTGTTGCCAATGGAGGTCCCGTGCACTATTGGGCCGTCTCAGACAGTCTTACGGTGGTGGAAAAGGTAAAGAATATTAACAATGTCAAAACTATTGCAACGTTTGATTTTGAGGCGATGTTCAACAATATTCCACACAAAGTTATTGTGAAACAATTATTTGAATTGGTTGACCTGTGTTACCGTAACGCGGGCCAAAACCAGGTGATTTATGTCACAAATAAGGTGTATTTTGCGGAAAAGGGCAGGAATGGCCGCAGTTTTGATACGTATGAGGTCAAGCACTTGATTTCACAGGTCGTTGCAGAGGCGTATGCATCATTTGCAGGCATTCTGTTCCGTCAGAGAATGGGCGTGCCCATGGGAGGCGCTGCGGCGCCCACTATGGCTGATTTGTGCCTTGCGCGATTGGAGTTTTCACACATAAACGCCAATAGAAACGACTTCGCGTCTAGAGACAGAATGATCGCAAGGTACATTGATGACGTTTTGACAATAAATAGTGACGCTTTTGAAATTCTGGGTAGAAGAATTTACCTGCCAGAGCTTAAATTAGGCAAAACGGAAATGCAAAATGGTAAAATTCGTTTCTCGACTTAAAATTTGAAATAGCGCAAGGAAAACTGAAGGATATCCACGTGTATGATAAAACTGAAAGTTTCGATTTCGACGTGATCAAATTTACTCATGTTACAACCAATTCACCCAGTAGTTTGAACTATGGGACGTTCTACACACAGTTGATAAGATATTCGAGAATTTGCACTAGCAAACGTGGTTTCTGGAACAAAATTCGTCAATTGCAACATCATATGATAGAACGGGGTTACTGTAATATGAAATTGATGAAATGCCTCTTTAGATTCTATGAAAATTACAAGGTCAATGTCTTGCAATACGGAATTGCAACTAGAAAGGAATTTGCTATGCATACTGTAGACGCCTTGCAGTCTAACTAAGCTACAGTAGTCCTTTCGCGCGAAAATTAGTTTTGCTTTAGAGATCCCAATATTGCGTGTAGCGTGCTGCTGTGTTGTGGACCGGAAGCGACGCAACGCGCTCAGATGTGGACAAGGTCCGAAAATACTCGAATTTCAATAAAATTTGCAGGAAATAAGTCAATCTTGTTCAAACAGTTGGGAGTTTCTCGATCTTCGCAGGACGCAGCTTTAGTCATGGCAAGCAGAAACAAGGGAGGAGGAGCCAAAGGCGGAAGGGAGGAAGTGCGTCGGCTACTAAGAGGACGTTTTCGGACAAGAAGGACAACCAGAAGACCGACAAAGAAGAAGTTCGTAGGGGTACTGTAACAGTTTTGTTGAATAAACAATATTATGTAGCTCTGTGAATTAGTCGCCAAAATGAGTGCCAGTCATCTACTGATGA